>PITA01006821.1:0-96737 GCA_004023965.1 Spilogale gracilis
CTATGCCTCCATCAGAAAGGATGAATATCCAACTTTTGTAGCAACATGGACTGGACTGGAAGAGATTATGCTGAGTGAAATAAGCCAAGAAGAGAAAGTCAAGTATCGCATGGTTTCACTTACTTGCGGTGCATGAGGGGTAACCTGGAGGACAGTGGGAGAAGGAAAGTAAATGGGAACTAGGGTAATCTAGGGAGGGCAACGAAACAACAGAGACTTTAGACACAGAAACAAACTGAGGGACTTGGAGGGAGGGAGGTGGAGGGATGGGAGAGCCTGGTGGTGGGTACTGGGGACACCTAAAGCGTGGAGCACTGGGTGTGGGGAATGGGGAATGAATCTTGGAACACTGGGAAAAAAAATTTAGTAACAATAAAAAACATAACATGCACAACCTCTGATCAAACAGAAAAAAAAAAGATTTTTCCCAGTCATAAGTCTAAATATATTATTTTTCTGCTTTAATCCTTTGATGTTCTCTCATTTCCAAGGTGGAGTCCATATTCATTAATGCAACCTACAGTACCCTCCATCATCAATCTTTTATCTAACCAACCACCCTCATCTTCTTTACTTCCACTCACTATATTATAGTTTAGTGAATCACTGAAGCTTTCTGAATGTGCCAGCAAGGATATATAGTGATTAAAAGTAGACTCTAGAATTAGACTTGACTTTGATCACTATATTCCCCCATTTACTATCCCGTGCAACCCAGAACATACTTACCATCTCTGTGCCCCACTTATCTCACCTGTAGAATGGGAGTAATATTACTGAATTAGTGTGTGTGTGTCTGTCTTTGTGTGTGTGTGTGTGTGTCTGTGAAGGATGACTGAAATAGCACAAGTAAAAAACTAGCATGAGAGCACTCAGCAAATAATTAGATAGTGTTGTTATCATTATGTTATTCATTCATTTCTGTATCCTTTAAATCCATTCCCAAGAACATTTTCCTCTTCTTTCTTGATAACATCTCCCTTATTAATAACCTAGAAAATTCCAGTTCTGATCTCTAAACCTTGTAGATATTTGCATTGCTGTACCATGCATTGCAATCATGCATTGCATTGTAAGTCTGTCTCTACACAACTGTGAAAATTTTAGACAGGAACCAGATCTGACCAGATCTTTCTTATATCTGGCTCTCCATGTCCTAGAACACGGGCTCTCCATTGTCCTGGTTCAGTGGAAAGTTCAATAATTCAAGTTTGATAAACTGAAAAAACTGATGGTGTTGACTTTATATCAATTTTAATTTATGAGTCATTGAAGCATATTTTAGGAAAAATATAAAATAGTCGATATTAAAATATTAACTGTTCATCAGCTCCTTTCCTTTATTTCTTTTTTTAAAAAATATTAACTGGTCATCATCTCCTTTCCTTTATTCTTTCTTTTTTTTTTTTTAAGATTTTATTTATTTATTTGACAGAAAGAGCAGGAGACCACAAGCAGGAGCAATGACAGAGGGAAAGGAAGAAGCAGGCTCCTTGCTGAGCAGGCAGTCTGATGTGGGGCTCAATCCCAGGATTTGGATTTGGGGATCATGACCTGATCGAAGGCAGTTGCTTAACCAATTGAGCCACCCAGGCTCCCTATTATTTCCTTTTTTACCAAATTAATAATGTAGGATTGTATCTGATGATAGTAAGTTCCTTTCAACAGTGAAAATTTGTATAATTATAAATTTTTTAAATGGTTAAATCTTTTGCTACTTATTTTAATTCAAATCCAGTATATTATTATATATATTCAGAACTCAAACTATTCATCTTCATCTAAACCTTCAATTAAATTCCACAATGCAAACCTCTTGGCACTAGAACCACATTTCATGTTTATTCAACTGAGACTGTGTCTTGAAAAAGTGTTGAAGTTTGGGGGTTTTCTGGTCAGAATCCACATTCTGACATCATCTTGCCCATGACAGCGATTGGCTGCCGGAACACAAAGAAGAGTTTATAGCCAGTCACAGCAAGCAAATGAGTGAGTCAGACAGCAGAGGAAATATTCAATCTGTGTCACTCACTCCTGTGAGACTGTCTCCTCATTTCAGAACTGCAGAAGGGTAAGATTTACTATGATGGCTTTATTTTCTTAAAATTGAACACTCCACAATTTACATCTCTGGACCTGGCTTTGAATTTTTTATTTTAATATTGATGTTACTGAATTGTATGGAATAATTATGTAATTTAACACTTGTTTATCATTAAACTGGTACCTCAGAGTTTGGATTTTTTCCAAAAGGTTAAGCTTATTAACCTACACAGGTAAATAAGTATTTAATATTATGCACATAAACTAGAAAATTTTGTGTCCTACTTTCTATATCTCCACCTCACAAATAACTATTTGTTTCCTCGTTGTGATATATTCAAGATAACCTGACTGAAATACTATTTTTAACTTGTAACTCTGCCTCAATGGATGTTCACCAAAAAATATGCCTAATCTATACTTCAATTATATACAATGTCTTTTCAATACATTTGGTTTCGAAGTGTAAATATCCTGTATCTCTAAAGTCAGTATAGAAAAATATATAGTACTAAAGAAATAATAATGTTGGTAGTTTATCATACTTTTCCCAATGAAAACTTGTAATTAGACTTTCAAAACGATCCTTTAAGAATGTTTGAATTGTTGTCTGGGTCAGTAGTAGTCAATATAGCCATCTTTGTTTTTTATGAATCACAAAGTAAATAAAATGAGATTTATGTAGGCAGCCAATTGCTGCCTACATGAATCACTTGGTTCTTTTTATATTATTCCTGCTATGTTTTCACCTAGTTATTTTTATGGTTTGCTATGAGAAATTTATGTAATCAAAATCCTTTCTACAGTTCCATATATTTACATTTTTAGCTCTTTAAGACATTATAAATATTCCAACTCTTTTCATAAAGCTGCAGAGCAATAATCTTCCTGTTTGCTGGCAAACTTGACCATGGGTAACAAAGTTCAAAGTATTACTTTAAGTACCCCAACAGCAATAAAAACTTCTTAGACAGGTGGGCCCGCTTTGGTGGCAAAGCCTCTTTATTGTTGTACAGCCATTAAGAACTTTTACTAAAGTAGAGAGAACTGTGAGGAAGTTCCGAGGAAGATCAAAAATCAAAAGACCCAGTCTGCCACAAAGTGACTTAGGACCCAAGACACCTTCTCCAAGCCTTAAATATTATTGTAAAGTTTTAGTGTTAGATACTCAATAAGGATGGAATAAATGTGGCTAATGGCAAAATGCAAAATCAAACTTCAGAATACAAAATATAACATGGGTTTCATACACACATTTTAAGTACTACTTCTCCAAGTATGTTTGTGGGGAAATTGCCATCATCATTGCATATTGCTTCTAAACTGTTGCCAGAGCTGTCACACTCAGTTAAACATATGTGTCAGTACAAATGGGAGGGTATTAGTAGGCTTTTAAGTTTATTCAACCTCTATTCCAATAGGATTTTATCAAACAGAATGAAATTAAAGTAGGATAGGATTTTACTATCCCTCTCTTCTTATGTATGAGGAAATCTATGTGAAAAGCTCTCTGCATGGCCACAAACTCCAGGACTGTTTGGGAACTACTCCCATTTTGAGATTCCATCTTCAATTCTCCCATAGAGTTGAAGCCTCCATGATGACTACTGCCCTGACCCTGAAAAGCCCTTGATCCATTCTGTGACAGTCTCCCCATTAGTGATGCAAAGCTCAAATGCAGCTGGAGAATGACCTAATTTGAGCACATTTGCCCCTGATATCCCAAAGTGAAACTCTGATGAACTCTTCTCATAGAGTTATCCTTTGACATGGGTGTTTGGTGCTACATTCTGTGAGAATAGTATTTCACATACTATGGATCATTTCATGCCTGCCCAGAGAAAAAATAGAAAGTATTCTAAGGTGTTCATAGGAAAATGGCTCCTATTTTCCATCTTAAAAATAAAACTTTAGTCCAATATATATATATATAAAATCACTGATATAAAAACAATCATTTAAATGCTTTCAATTTTTGCTTAGTTTTCAATTATTAAAAAAACAGGTCACATAACTATACTAACATTTCAATTTCTTAGCTGATATTCCTATGTCAATGATATTCGGCAGACTCCTTGCCCCAAAGTGAAGTACCCTAAGCATTAAAGCCCCTTACCGTAATGGAATGATCTGCCACTGACAAATCACAGTAGATAGGGTAAGACCAAATATGGAACTCAAGATTACTTAAACAGAAAGATAAAGTTAGTTTTCTCTCACTTAAAAAAAAGGAACAATTTTAAAATAAAAGCCAGAAAATTGGTCTTAATTAGTCAAAACTATAACTGGACAGAAATGAAAACAAATACTTCATCTTCTAGTAGGAGTAAAAGTGTTACACTCTTAGTTTTAGTATTTATTAACTTTACCACTTCATTAATTCCAGAAGCAATTACCAAAATGAAGACTGCTTTCATTTTGCTCAGCATTTTGGGAATGGCCTGTGCTTTCTCAGTAAGTTCTATATTAAAAACCTAGTGTTATTTCCTCTTTTTGCTTTTTTATGTAAAAGAGAGAGTATGTAATAAATATTCTTTTAAACAGATGAAAAATTTGCATCGAAGAGCCAAATTAGAGGATTCTGAAGAAAATGGGGTAATTATGTTTAGCACACATTCTTGGCCTGACTATATACTTCCTCTAGATTTACTGCACAGCACATTAAACATGAATATATCATTTATCTTCCTTATGCAGGTCTTTAAGTACCGACCACGATATTCTCTTTATAAGCATGCCTACTTTTATCCTCCTCTAAAACGATTTCCAGCTCAGGTAAGCATAAAAACTAATTTTCTTTCCCAACCAATATAATTTAAAGGGAATCAAATTTAACTACAAAACAACTAAATCCAATTCTCACTGAAAGTCCACCAGAAAGACTTACTTAGCTATGAAAAATTTGTTTTTAATACAATATAATAAAATTTATTCCTAAGTTCTCTTTTAAAGGAGAGATACACACATCATTTGCGCCCAGTCTAGAATGATAACAAAAAAAGCAAACGCCCTGGTACAGTGTTCAGGTATTTTGACTAAGGCATTGATGAAACGGACAACTTTATCTCTTGTTGACAATTAAGTCAGTGATAAGGCCACTAATTGTCATGTTATAGTTGAGTCAATACTGTTATACAGCAGTTAACATCTGATAATTTAGAGTCCTTTAATTGGTAAGTGAAAGACTGACTTCATAAACAGCAGAGGCCATTTTCAGAAACATTCCTGATAATCAGTGGTGACTGCTGAAGATTTTCTGAACCTCTGACCTGTGTTGGTCACTATAACAGACATGTGGCTCGAGAATTGTAGAGGAAAAGAGAGAAATTCATGAAGTGAATTGTTTCTGTTTTGTTTTGTTTTGTTTGTTTTTTTGTGAGAGTGTTTGTGAGAAAAACAAAACATCCTTAAAATTTGTAAACAAAAAGGAAAATAACAAACACTAAAAATAAGAATTTGTGTTTTTACTAAGTTACCAGTGAATAAAGCCTTTGAAAACTAGAGGGTATAGTTTAAAATACTCAACAAACCAAAACTGTGCTATTTTTATTACTATACAGTTTGGGTTCAGGGCACCAATTATGACCATTTGCCCCAGGACTCCTGAGACACCCAAAGCAGTCAAGATGCTGAAAACGATGCCTCAGCACAGTGGCTTGGCAGAGCATCCTACCATATGTTGGGCTAACCTATTTCAAACTCATACAATGATAGGAAATGATAATCTAAAGTATTTATAGCACCATAATAATTATGGGGAATGTGTGTGGCCACAGTAATATGAGCACAGATGATACAAGAGTTGTGGGTTTTCAGAATTGTCTTCCTTTGTTTGGCACACCTCAGACCCACAAATAAACAATGCTCATTTGAATGTTTGCCTCATTCTCCTTTGTAAACTAAATGCAAATGACAAAACTCTAAATTCTGGCTAGCTCCACAATTTTTCTAAAATATCACAGAGAGATATTCCTAGCTATAAATTTTTATAGATATATAAATGTGATCCAATTAAAATAGCCACTGTGAAAATATATTAGGAGAGGTTATATTTTTCATCATTGATACATTCAAAGTTCGAAAATCTTTTTTTTTAACTTTAAATTTATTTTATTTTTTCAGTGTTCCAAGATTCATTGCCCATGCCCCATACCCAGTGCTCCATGCAATAGGTGCCCTCCATACCCACCATCAGGCTCTCCCATTCCCCCACCCCCTCCCTCCAAGTCCCTCAGTTCGTTTCTGTGTCCAAAGTCTCTCATGTTTCGTTTCTCTCCCTGAATTACCCTACTTCCCATTTACTCTCCTTCTCCTACTTCAAAAATCTTTAAGTAGATTTTTAATATACAGTACTTAGAGAAATTATATGTAGACAAATTGATTTCAACTAATGTACAATTTGTTAGCAGACAGTTGTATTTTAAAAATATCCACGGCACCTGGGTGGCTTAGTTGGTTAAGTGACTTACCTGCGGCTCAGGTCATGATCCCATGGTCCTGGGACTGAGCCCTCCATGGGGCTCCCTGCTCAGCAGGGAGCCTGCTTCTCCCTCTTCTTCTGCCATTCCCCCTGCTTGTGTTATCCTGCTCTGTCAAATAAATTAAATAAATAAGTACATAAATAAATAAGCCCAATAAAACGTATGCCCCAATTCAACAGTCTGACCTAGTACTGATGATCTCTTCTCCTACTTTACAAAGCTTAATTTATATAGTTTTTTCCCTTACATGTCTACTTATATATTTTCCATAACACCCTGTATTACTTATTCTCTTAAATCTATCAAGTATTTGGTGCCCAGATTGTCACCCCAAAATGCATTAAGCTGTATTGGCTTTGAAATTTATGTTTTATTTAAATAAATCTATGTTTACATATATCACTTCTTTTTTTCTTTTCCTTTCTTTTTTTTTTTTTTAAGATTTATCTATTTATTTTAGAGAGAGTGCCCACAAGTGGGGAGAGGGGCAGAGGGAGAGGGAAAAGAGGATCCTCAAGCTGACTCCCGCTGAACATGGAGCCCTACATGGGGCTCAATTCCATAACCCTGAGATCATGACCCAAGAGGAAATCAAGAATTGGCCACTTAACTGATGGAGCCACCCAGGCACCTCTACATATAATCATTTCTAAAATACCAACTTCCATGAAATATGTCATATCAATTACAAAGCTATCAACAGCCTACCTTTATCTGTCTGCTTGGCTATAGAAATGAAAGTATAAATAAGCTTAATACCCCTAAGCATTTTTAATTGAGGAAATTGCTTCTTTTAGGAATCATATGTTATCTGAACTCTATGTGAATTCTTTGAGGGCAGAAACTTTATATTTCTTTTATTGTACTGATCTCAGCTATCACAGTGCTTGACATAGGGAAACTGTCCATGTTTCTGACTTCATCTCTTCCTACCACCCTCATTCTCAAAACAATGCCTATAACATTTAATTTCTGGGACTGAATAAATGGGAAGTTGAAAGGAGTAATGCAAAATATATATACAAAAATATATATATATATATATACATACATACATGTGTGTGTATGTGTGTGGGGTGTGTGTGTATTTGACTTCTGCAAGAATAATGTATCTTAGTTACAAATTGGCATAAATGAAAGAAAGGAAAAAAGAAAATGTCAAGGCTTCAGGGCATTCCATAAAGCTTTAAAACTCTTCTCACTGCAGACACTAACTGAAGAGTGATGTGGTTGGGAAAGCAACTAGGGGTGGGGAAGCTTATAAAAAGATTCAGACACTCCCTCTGAGACAATATATGTTGCAAATATATGCTGTCCTCTCTATTAATTAACAAATAGAAATAGTTCACGTGTAAAATACCATGCTTTATTCACCCTCTGGGGTAGGGAAAGCACAACAATTAAGGTCATGGCAGTGGAAAAGCAGGTCTAATTATTCTTTTTTCCACCCAAGGTTATTCTTGACTCAAGGAGACAAGCATTCCCTTTTCTTGGGTGGATAGCATGGCCAATGAAGAATGAGCCAGCCCTACAAGGACAGTCCTGAGCAGGACTGGAACATGAGTGTTTCCTCATATCTGATCTCCAACCCTGAGGTTCTTCTGCAGCTGTGTTTTCTAAAACTCACAGTACTTAACTAGGTCATCACAATCAAAGCTGAGATTTGTAGGGCAGAAAGTAGCATCTTAAGTTGGGTGTCCATTTATCTGCCTGGTACCATTAGGGATGGTTGCAGAAAGAGAAGGAAAATTCAATTTATCATTGGAATAAAGATGAAAAATCTCCTCTACTGTCTTAAAGTCTCTGGTAACAGGTGTTTAAGACTTACATTTCCTTTTAAAAAAGTAGCAAAGCTTGTTAATGTATATTTTTATATACAGACTCCTTGGTTTAATATATTCTCATTCACTACTGAGCTCTGTAGAGGGATGGTACTCTATAACTCTCCTAAATGAGTAAGTGAATTAATTTTGCCCTTATATAATTTTTATCTCATATATATATATATACATACATACACACACACAATCTCATTTATATAGAGAGAGAGGCTTATTTTGTGAAGTAGCTTTAATTAGACTGAAAGATACCAAAAATTACATGTAAATCTTATTTCAAGTCAAATTCTAATTTAAGTTCACAAGGAGCTCATTATTTAAAAGAATCATCCAATAACAACTTTTATTTTACAATAAGCCTAATCATCATTTCATTTATATTTTATAAAGAAAACAAAATAATATGATATATGTGTTAGTTCATTTGCCTTGAACTGGTTGGAGAAGTCACAAATCCTTTGGGCTTGATTCCTTCTCTGTAAAATAAATTGAACCAGATAATCCTCTTATTCTTGCAGAGTTTGGCAATTCTGTGATTCATTGCTCTAGTTTTTACACACAAAATGTTTCAACATATTTCCTGTGTTTTTGGTGTTGAAAATGGAGTATCTAATTTCATATCTTGATCACTACAAAATGCCTTTTTCTTACCTTATTTTATATATCCCCAATCTCCTTATATCCCTTTCTCAGATTCATATGACAACTGTTCTAAGTAAATAAACCAATCAAGATGGTAATACTAATCAGGGTAAATATTTGTATATATTTTATCATAATTTATCAGCAGGAAATTTTCTTTGGTATTCAAAGTACATGTGCTAAATATGTACACAGATATTCATATATGTATGAATACACACACACACACACATATATATATATATATATATATATATATATATATACATTTTTTTAGAGCAGTAGTGACTCATCTGAAGAAGATGGAAATGGTGACAGCTCAGAAGAGGAGGAAGAAGAGGAGGTAAGGAATTTCTGCAGGATTTTTCATAACAAACCAGGCAGCATAAAAACAAATAGGATACTGGTCTACTGTAGCCTGGACTTAGCAAACAGCCATTGCCAGTTTACCAACTACCCACAATCTTCTATTTTGGACAAGGAGAATGTTATTGAAATTAGAATCAACTAAAATTACTTGTTTATAAAATACTATTGCAATTTGACATTAAAATGACCTATAAGTGGTACACAAAACCAAAATGTCTCCATTATAAGTGGAATAAGTGTAAATTAAGGAAAAGAAAGTATTATTTATACTTAGGTGGACAGAACACAATGGTAAAAGACAAATACCTAAACTCAGTGCAATACGTGTTTTAAGGATTGAGTTTTAACTCAATTTACTAAGTGGGTAGTATATGAAAAGCTAATCTGTATCCTCTACCATGTTATTGTGATTCGTTGGTCTCTTTTGATCCAAAAAGTAGGGTTGTTCTTTTAAATAGGAATTTCATATGTCTTTTTTGTCTAATAACAAAATGCATGTTCTTATAGAAATGCAAATACTCAAGATGTATAAATATATATAGCACTATACAGTACTACAGATTCTACACATAATATAGCATAGTTCTCTATAGTACTACAGATTAGTATAGTTCACGGCTAAAATTTATTTCTATATCTTGGAAATTGTGCTCATATGTTTATAATTGACACTCTTGCTCAATATACTAATTAGGTACATTTTCCCAGATAGTCAATTACAGCTATCCACTTCTTTGGGGAACTTCTAAATTCAGGTATTCTTAAGTGCTATCTATGAATGGGCAGTGACAGTCAAAATGGATCATGTATAAATATCTGCTATCTTGAAAATAAAATGGTACGGGAATTCAAAAGTGACAAATAAATAGTTTTATTTTTTCAACTATAGAAGTGGCATTTCCAGTATTATAACTTACCCTAATAACTTAAGAAAGACCTTATAGGAATATCAAGCCAGTACCAGGAAAAATGCCACCTACTATATCCCACAGAAATTTACCCAGAGTTCCACCTGGCAATCTTACACAACAACTAAGCTGAGGTAATCCATTTAACTAAAAAAACTGTTTGCTGTATAGTGATCACAAAATTGCCTTGCCAGCTGGATTTCCCAATTAGATCGCATACCTTTTGGCAATGCTTCTTCATTTGTTAAGACAGTGGTTGGGAGGGGTGCCTGGGTGGCTCAGTTGGTTAAGCGACCGCCTTCGGCTCAGGTCATGATCCTGGAGACCTGGGATTGAGCCCCACATCGGGCTTCCTGCTTCAGCGGGAAGCCTGCTTCTCCCTCTCTCAGTCCCTCTGCTTGTGTTCCCTCTCTAGCTGTGTTTCTCTCTGTCAAATAAATAAAATCTTAAAAAAAAAAAAAGACAGTGGTTGGGAATGGAGAAAGATTAGGACTCCTTTAAAACTGTGAAGAAATCATACACACTCAAAATGTGCCAACAATCTCTGGACATTTATTATCCTCCCAAAACTTACCTGAAACTTCTCATGACCCAGAGGACTAGAGACCATACATTTCATCTCTGGTTCAGGGAGAAACAGTGCTGTATTCTCCTTATACCTCCTCACATTGCCTAGCTCTGCTTCTTATACAATATATGGTATCCAACAAATATCTGGTGGTTTGGTTTTGAAAACTTCAGAGAATAAATATTCCAAACATCATTCACTGAAAGTGGTCGCAGCAAAGTGGATACATAAACTGGAGGCTTCTATCCTGAAGAGATTCTAGAACTTCCTTTTTCCTCATTTCCTCCCTACAATTTCATTGGCAATTTGGGTTAAAAATATAGAGAGCCCCCAGGAATTATATTCATATGAGAGGGTGCTAGGGAATGTGTTCTATTTGATGATCAAACTATTTTTCCACTTATAAATTATTCTGCCTCACTTTAAAAAAACTTTTATCTAAATACAATATACAGAACATAATTATCATATATATAGAGGTTACTAAAATTTCAAAAACTGAACATACAAGTGTAACAAGTACCCATATCAAAAAGCAGCGTATACACTGTGCTCCATTTCATTTACTAACCAAAATCATCAAGAGCAACTGCTATTTTAAGTCCTAACAGATACTGGTTTTGCCTATTTTTGTGTTTTATATAAATGGAGTCACACAGCATATATTCTTTTGTGTGTGTTCTCTTCCAGTCTCAACTTCAAAGGTTGATCCGTATCATTCTACAACTGTGTATCATTCTCATTGTCAGTATCTCATGATGTGAATGTACCAAAATGTGTTACTCTTCTGTTGATGGACATTTGGGTAGTTTTCAAGTTTGGGCTATTGTGAACATTCTAGTATTCCTTCTGGTGAAAATATGCATTTATTTCTGGAGGCCATTTTACTTAGAAGTAAAACTTCTAAGTCAAAAAGTATGTATATATGTTCAATCTGAGTAGAGGCAACCAAAGCAGATATGTTGCGATCTCCCTCTATCAGTGTATCAATTGCTTCACATTCTCACCAACACTCATTTCTTTCAGTCATTTTAGCCATTCTAATGGGTTAATAATACTTTTTAAAAAAAATTATTGTTTATTTTTCTAGTTGAAAAGATATTTGATGCTTAATACCCATCAAGAGACTGACCTGTTTTCCTTTTTAATTCACTGCATCAGGATATCCTTAAATAAAGTATCTAATAAAGAAAGGGCTTTGTAGGAGAAAATACGGAAGTTCGTAAGTTGAGAGTTCAGATCTTTAATCATGACCTCGCCACTGATGAACTACCATCTATTTGACCTCATGCAAATTATTTATCTTATTGGACCTCATGTTTTTCATGTGTAATATGACAGTACAGGACCCTAGTTGTATGTTCTAGTGTAAGAATCTTTCCTCCTTCTCCCCTGAAAGGTTTAGTCTGGAATAAAGCATAAATGAGAAAAATAAACAGCATGGTATTTGTGGGTAATTTGACACAATTAGCTTAGAGACTGTTTTGAGGTGGATTCTAGTCGTCCCAAGAGTTTACTGAAACAGTGGAATTTACAAATTTGACAAAATAAACATATTTTTCTTTAGTCACTTTGTTTTAGTAATAAGACAGGCTAAATCTGGGTTGTGTTTATTTTTTTATTTTTATTCTTTACATAAACTTATTTTTTTCTTCTAACATTTTGTTCTGGAATCTGTGGACTATATTAAATTTTTATTTAAATTCCAATTAGTTAACATAGAAGGTAGTACTAGATTCAGGTGTACAATAATAGTGATTCAACTCTTCCATACAATACCCAGTGCTGGTCACAAGTGCCCACCTTGATTCCATCACCTATATAACCCATCCTCCCACCCACTTTCCCTCTGGTAACCATCAGTTCGTTCTCTATAATTAAGAGTTTGTTTCTTGGTTTGCCTCTCTCTCTTTTCTTCCCTTTGCTTGTTTTATTTCTTAAATTCTACAGGAGTGAAATCATATGGTATTTGTCTTTCTCTGACTTATTTCACTTAGCATAATACTCTCTAGCTCCATCTACATCATTGCAAATGGCAAGATTACATTCTTTTGCATGGCTGAAAAATATTCCATTATATATATATATATATATATATATATATATATATATATATACATATGTATGTATGTATATGTATCACATCTTCTTTATCCATGCATGTTTTAAAGTCTACACTTTTAATATTAGCTATGAATCACATCAGACTAACCACTAAGAAACAGGGGCCTAACAACATACAGTAAAAGCCAAGAATAAAATGTTAAATAAGATTATAGTAATATTAATAAGATCATAATAAGCTTTCACTTGAGGAGTGCTAATTTTTTTAAAACATCTTCATGCAATAACTTTATATACCACTAAAAATTTCTTGGCAGTGTTTAGTTTCTTCATTGCATGGTAAAATTGATTATGTGTCAAATGCCTAATATTTTCCGAATACTACATACAATACACAGCTAGCTTATGTGTTGGCAGATGACTTCTGAGTTAAATATTGTTTTTTGTCTAAATACACTTGAAAGCATATGAAAAATATTCAAATTTTTTTGCCAGGAAATAAGACAATGCAATCAATTTGTTTAAAGAGAGACGTTTCTATAGAAATTCCTTTTGGAAAAAAATATCCTAGGTGTAGTGGGAACATTCATATAAATCCTCTTCCTCATCAAAAACATCATAGTACATTACAAAGTGCTCAGCTTTTTAGGTTAGAAAGATACAGCTTCATCACACATCAGACCTTAAGCAAGTTATTTACCTTTTCTGAGCTCACCTTCCCTTTCTAAAGAGAATAATAATCCTACCTTACAAGGCTACTAAAAGAAATAACAAAAAATAGGTCTAAGTTCTCAGCTGATTTGTCAGCAAATGTAAGAATCCATTTGCTACCATGTTTTAATAGTACTGATAAGACCTTAAGAGCCTTGGGGTGCCTGGGTGGTTCAGTCATTAAGCATCTGCCTTGGGTTCAGGTCATGGTCCTATGGTCCTGGGATCGAGCCCCGCATTGGGTTCCCCACTAAGCAGGAAGCCTCATTCTCCCTTCTTCCACTCCCCCTGCTTGCATTCCCTCTCTTGCTGTGTCTTTCTGTGTCAAATAAGTAAATAAATTTTTAAAAAAAGAGATTTTAAGAGCCTAAGACATCTAGGATATAATATGAGGACACAGTCAGATATGTTGAAATTATTATAAAAGCATGTTTTATTGATTAAATGGAATACGGAAATGTCTAAAACAGACTATGGTGAGATAAATAGAATGAGATAACTTTGAGCTGAGCTCTAAGAAGTGAGAAGTGCAAATGGCATAAGAGGAAGAAATTGTTAGCACTAGGTGATGAGCTGGCTGAGGAATACAATGTTTTTCTCAATTGTGGCTCATGAAACCAACGAATTTTGAGTTCCCTTCCAGCTAAAATAACTTATCTTGCTCTGGCTATTTTCACCAGGAGACTTCAAATGAAGAAGAAAACAATGAAGAGAATGCAAATTCTGATGAAAACGAAGATGAAGAATCTGAGGCTGAGAATACCACCCTTTCTGCCACACCTGGCTATGGAGAGGAGATCACACCTGGAACAGGGTATATAGGTCTAGCTGCAATCCAACTTCCCAAGAAGGTAATCATTCCTCAGAAATATTAGACTTGATTTCATTTCTTTACTGAAATCTAAGTTTATTTTGACACCAGAATGTCAAATATTACCTTCATTAACTCACTGAAAAAGCAAGAACAGATTCCATTTCCCTGTTTACAAATAAGGAAAGCTCTTTTCCCAGGCAAGTTCTCATCCCATGTTATTACACTGACTTCCTACATTATAGTAGAAGAGTAAGGATAAGCATTTTAGCAATGGATAAAAGGTCCTGTGGGGTGCCTGGGTGGATCAGTTGGTTGAGCGACTGCCTTCGGCTCAGGTCATGACCCCGGAGACCCGGTATCGAGTCCCACATCGGGCTCCCTGCTCGGCGGGAAGCCTGCTTCTCCCTCTCTCACTCCCCCTGCTTGTGTTCCCTCTCTAGCTGTGTTTCTGTCTGTCAAATAAATAAAATCTTTAAAAAAAAAAAAAAAAAAAGGTCCTGAAAGATGCCACTGTATTTCAGGGAAGAGGACTCTAAGACAGACAAAGTAAATAGCAAAATTATAGGAAGCATCTCCCACAGAGAAGTCTTATTTATCAAGTACATTCTTCTCCATCAAAACCCAGTAACAAAGGTACTAATTCTGAATTCTTCAAGCACCCACCAAAGGTACTAATTCTGAATTTTTAAAACGCCCGTTAATTCTTTTGTAAATTAAGCTAGCTTCAACTCAAAAATACATCTAGAGCAAGGCCCTAGATATAGCCTGTGTTGAATGAAGGAACGGTCTTACGTTTTTACATTTTCACACCTAGATCTGGATTCTTTCAAACTTTTCCTTACAGGCTGGAGATAAAGGACACAAGACTACAAAAGAGGAGGAAAGTGATGAAGAAAACGAGGAAGGAGAAGAAAATGAAGAAAATGAAGCAGAAGTAGATGAAAATGGGCAAGGCATTAACGGCACCAGCAGCAACAGCACAGAGGCAGATAATGGCAATGGCAGCAGTGATGGAGACAATGGTGAGGAAGGTGAACAAGAAAGTGTCACTGAAGCCCATGCAGAAGGAACCACAGTGGCTGGAAAGCAGGACAATCGTGGCTCTAAGACAACAACCTCTCCAGATGATGGGTTTGAACCTACACCACCACCACCAGAGCACTATGGGACGACCACCCGACCATCTGGAGAAGCCACCCCCACCGGATATGAGGGAGAGTATGAACAAACAGGCACTAATGAATATGACAATGGATATGAAGTCTATGAAAATGAAAATGGGGAACCTCGTGGGGATAATTATCGAGCCTATGAGGATGAGTACAGCTACTATAAAGGGCGCAGCTACGATGGCTATGATGGTCATGATTATTACTACCGCCACCAGTGAAGGCCCAGCCTGGGATGAATTCCTCCATTCTGGCATTTCGTGTGGCTACCATTTTCAAAGTTCAACTCAGGAAGGTGCAATATTAACAAATGTGCATATTATTATGTGGAATGGTGCTACTGTTCCAAAGTAATTTTCTGTAATTGATTCTGCAAGTAATGGGCTTCTTGTTGCTTTTCTCTGGTTTGTTATTGAAAGGTTATTGTAAATCAGGGCCATTTAAACCAATCCATGAGATCGAGTTCAGTTACCTGTTTTGAAGTTGTAGTTTTCAATAAACAGTATTTTTAACATGTTTGTACCATTATTAACTGATAAACTACTCTTCATGTAAGAAATGCTTCTATATATTAATATTAATGACACTGTTTAGTTTTTTAATCACACTACATATACAATACTGTATATTATGTTTAATTATCATCTTCATGTATTTTATGTGATCTTTATGTATATTCTATCTATAGGTTTTATCACAAATAAAAATGCAATCTTTCAAATATGTTATAATTTTTAAAAAGAGAGAGATTCAGAAATGAAAAAGATGAATCCAGTGGAGAACAACTAAGCTAAAGGCTAAAAGTTTATTATTTCCATTATGGTTTAAAACTCAGAAGAACTGTAAGTATTTTATCATGGGTAAATCAACATAACTAAGATTCTTTTTTTAAAAAAAGATTTTTATTTATTTGACAGATCACAAGTAAGTAGAGAGGCAGGCAGAGAGAGAGGAGGAAGCAGGCTCCCTGCTGAGCAGAGAGCCCGACTTGGGCCTCGATCCCAGGACCCTGAGATCATGACCCAAGCCGAAGGCAGAGGCTTAACCCACTGAGCCACCCAGGTGCCCCATAACTAAGATTCTGACATGCTTGTGGGCAGGGCCAACCATATATATCAAGAGAATAAATGGCTTTTATTAAGGTTGCCAGATTTAACTAAAATATAGGATGCTTAGTTAAATTTAAATTTCAAATAAATAATGAAAAACTTCTTAGTATAAGTATGCTCCATGCACTATTTGGCTTTTGTGAATTATCTGCGACATACTTATACTAAGTAAGTCATATTTATACTAAATAAATTATTTATCACTACATAAATCATTCATCATCTGAAGTTCAAATTTAATGGGATATCCCATTTTGTATCTGGCAACCCTACTCCTACTTGATTTGGTTTTAGGTGGGGTAGGGAGTAGGATGGAGTAAAAAACTCACATATACACACACATGCACACATACACACCATTAAAGAGTGGTTGCAAACATCATGACATTATGATGCTTCACCCCTATATACTTAAGTATTTAGTATAAAAACAAGAAATTCTCCTAAATTGCCGCAATACCATTCTCATTCTCAAGAAATTAAACACTGCTATGATAGTATTTTGTACTATACACATCATATTCACATTTCCCCAATGATTCTAATAATACCACTAATTATTCATTTAATTCTCATAAAACTCTATCAGGTAGGTATTTTTGTCATCCCCCATTTTCTTGATGAAGGAACCGAGTTAGGCACAAAGAGATATACAGCTTACACAAGGTCACAGGTGGCAAAGCAGAGAGTAAAACAAATGCAGACTGGTTTTAGAATCTATGCTCTTTACCATTATGCTATATTCATTAGTGTATATTTATCAGTAATGGATGTTGAGCCATGAGTGAGCAGCAAATCTTTAATGATGAGGACATTGCTGAAAAACAAGCATTGTCCTGTATCACAATTTTCTTAGAACCAGACAGGTTTTATGACTTGAGCCCTAAATAATATTTTCAAAGCAAGGGTCTTCTCATGTTTTGGCATATGTTTTACATATTGTACAAAGTGCATCAACTCTCAAGTTAGATAGGCTTGAATAATGGTATTATTGAGAGTAAATTAATATCCTCCTCTAGTCCTCATCACCTCACCTTCTACATGTGGCGTGTACTCAGTAGTTGCTGTTCAGAGCCCAACATGTTAATGAGGTGCTCAGGATCATCATCTCTCTCCTCTCCACTCCCCTTCCTTTCTCCATCTTAACACCTGGGTGCATCCGATTGTTATATAATTACCCAGTCCTTTGGAAACTCATGGAACATTTTTCTCTTGCCCTAATGCACCTTTGTAAATAAAAGCTTTTGAAGAGATTGAGGCCTTGGGAATACTCAGATCAGCAGCAGCGGCATCAGAAATGTAAATTCTGGAGCACCACCCAGGACCCACTCAGTGAGAAAGTGGGAGTGGACAGGTGATTCCTGTGCACCTTAAAGTTTGAGAACCACTACTTTCATTAATATAGCAGCTAATGTTATTATACACTTACTATGTACCAGTTCTATTCTAAGCCTTTTACATATATTACCTCATTTTTACATACAGTCCCTCATTCTCAACAATTATTAAAAGTCTACAACATTTTACAGGTAAGGAAACTGTTACAGAGATGACAGGAAAATGTTACAGAGACATTCAGTAACTTGCCTGAGATGATGCAGCTATTAAATGGAGGAAAGGAATATGCTCCAAAGTCCACACCCCATATATCTCTCACAGCTTCTTTCTTTACAGAGAAAAGTCGCCCTGTTAAGATAAGTGAATTTAACTGGGAATCAGAAGAGGAAATTTTGGATAAGAGCACATATAGCAACCTAACTGTTTTTACTTCTTTGCCCTTTGGTATTAAGAAGAAGATACAACTTTATAGGTTTCACGTCATGCTCAGGTGATCAAAGAAGGATCTCTTTGAGAACAGCGACTGTTAGTAAATAAGGAAAATTTCCTTTCATGTTATTGTCAAAATAGGACAAAACTTTGTCAAGCATTCCCCAAAAGGCAGTGTGATTTGTAACAGGGCCATGAGGATCTCAATTGCAGCTGTTAGGTTTGCAAGTCATTAACTCCACTGAGTCAACCAGTAGGGGAACAACAAGCTCAAATGAAGTTAAACAGTTTATCACTTTCACAGAGAGCAAAGGCAGGATCAGCATGGTGTCAGTTCTCTAGTCCCACAGGATGACACTGAGCTGAAGGGACCAGATGACAGCATAGGGAAGCATGTCATTCCGTAGTGAAGGAGCTAGAAGTAGAGAGACTTACAAAGAACTCTGCAGCTGAGCCTTAAAGGGGAAGAGGTTCAAAGTCTTAGGCTCAACTGGACCAGGGAGATGGACAAAAAATAGCCTTGCGATCAACTTCCAGAAGATGGAGAGGTGGGAGAGCTACTGTCTCTAGAATTTCTGCACCAGGCTGCTTATCACTCCTTGCTCCAGGAGGAATCACAGGGTACTTGGCCAAGCCTCAGGTCAGAGGGGCAATCAACCTGCACCCATGTGGTCCATACAGAGACATGCCAGGTTCTCAGGAAGTGGCAGTAGAGTTCTTCGCCTACACACCTCTTCCAGATCCCAAAGTTGGAGAGGCTTTTGAGTTTCTTGGATCACGTTAAAGAAGGCTGGCCACTCAGGGGAGTTTGGATAAACTAAGAAAGGTCTTAGGACCTGAGGAGGATTATTTCTACAAGATGATCCCCAGCAGACATGCAGGCCCTCACCAGGCAATGGTATACTAAAGTCTTCTCAGCATAGGCCACACTGTGGGGGTGCATAGTCTGTGGTTATTAGTGTGGCCACAGGGCAGCTGCATCTTAGAGATGACTCTGTCCCTCTCCCTGTGGTCACTCTAGGTCCCATCCTCGAATTTCAAGCCCTTCCTATCTCCTTTAACTTATGCCTCTCAATCAATATCCTCCCCTGCTTGCACTCAGGTAAACCATACTGAATCAGTAGGGAACACTAAATATCACCCTGCCACCTTTCATTTTTCTATTGTGACATATTCTATACTCTGCTTCTTTCATGACTGACTTGTTGATTTTCTAGTACCCTTTCTGAACTGAAAATCCAAACTTTAACTTTCCATTTGGATTCCTTTCACTGAAAAAACAAAAAACAAACCCAGTATATCTCTAGGCAAATTGAATCCCTCTGAATGACCAAGAGAAGAAAGAATGAAAGTGGGAGAAAAGCAGAAAAATGTATAAACACTTTTTTGAAAAGGATAATCTAATGTCAGGAAATATGAGTCTCACTTAAAAAAAAAGAATCAATACTGGTTAAAGGGAAACTATAAAGCAATCACTCAGACTTTTGTTTATCCAAGTGCAAATATTTATAAATATTTTTAGCCCTTGTATCTTTAAACAATTCAGTGGGTTAAGAACTCATTAACTGGATTTGTTGGTTTAATTGTAAAAGTTGCCATGCAAATTACTCTGGTCTTTCTCACATCTCCCCCTTGAATTTTATGACTCCTAGAGTCCCAAAAAGATAAGACCTGCATCAGTGTGAGAACTTGTCATCTCCTTTTAAAATACAAATTTAACCCTCACTATTTTAGTCAGGGGTCACCAACTTTTTCTACAAAGCAGAAGTCAGTAAACTTTTTATTTAAAGAACCAGTTAGTAAGCATTTTTGGCTAAGCAGCCCATACGGTTTCTGTCACAACTACTCGAATCTACCATTGTAGCAATAGCAGCCACAGATGCATGTGAACAAACAGACATGGCTGTATTCCCATAAAACTTTGTGGTGATGGAACAGATTTGGTCCACAACCCATAGACTGCTGACTCATATTCTAGATGATTATATAAAATCATAACCATGAAGGACTGTTTAATTGTAAGATTTAGCTGCTGTTAATCGCTTAGGATATAAACAAACTATTAGTGAGTTCACGATCTTTTTTTTAACTTGGAAGTCTGGCCCTTTATTTCAAATTCTGCTTTAAAAATTCAGTAGCATTTCCGGTGTTTGATACAGCAATTCTGTGTCAATAGAGGTGTCCAAATGAAACATTATTTCTAAGTAATACTCGATGAGACTATTACTTGAATATGTGGACTTGGTAGATTGTCCTCCTCAATAGGTAGGCATCTTCCAACCCACTGAGAGCCAGAACAGAACAAAAGGCAGAAGAAGGAATTTGCAGCTATGGCCTCCTACCTGGCTGCTTGAACTAGGGCATCTGTCTCCTCCTGCCCTTAGAGTGGGTTTTATGCCATCTGTTCCCCTGGTTTTCAGGCATTCTGACTCGGACTTGATTTACATCACTGGCTTTCCTGGTCTCCAGGTCGCATATGGCAAACCATAGGACCTCTCAGCCTCCATAATCATGGGAGCCTATATGGAAATATATACATTTATGTGTGTGTGTGTGTGTGTGTGTGTATGGTCTTACATACATATGGAGATAGATAGATAGATAGATAGATAGATAGATAGATAGATAGATAGATAGATGATAGATAGATATGTCACTTCTCTGTATCAAGGCATGGAAACTACTTCTGCACTCCTTTGGATCTGACACTTCGACCAATATTATGACAGTGACTCCATAACAATTCCAATCTTAGCTCACGAAATTGGCCTAACAACTTTTTCTGTCTGGTCGAGACCGTGAAATATAAGACACATAAGACAGAAGAGACTGCCTGAGACAGAATATAACAGAATGTAATTTGTATGGGAATTGTTATTCTTAAGCCAAAAAATCCAGTTAATGAGCTTTTAGCCCACCGAGTATTTCAAAGTACTGAGCCACTATGTAAGAAGTCTAGCTTATTCTACCAGAGAGAGAGGTCATATGGGAAAGCACCAAGGCACCACCTTGGATGGACAGGTTAGTCAAGTCTTTGGATAACTTTGGATAAGACTTTGCACTTTCTCCTCTCTGAATGTTCCAAACGAGATCCCAAGTGAGGATCTCATAGCTAAGCCAAATCACGTTACAGAACCTGAGAGAAAATAAGATATTGAGGGTTTTTTTTTAAGATTTTATTTATTTATTTAATAGAGAGAGAGCACAAGCAGGGGGAGCAGAAGGCAGAGGGAGAGGGTTCAAAAGTAGGCTGCTTGCTGAGCAGAGACCCCAACATGGGGCTCGATCCTAGGACCCTGGAATTATAACATGAGCCAAAGGTGTATGCTTAAATGACTGATTCATCCAGGCACTCCTATACTGGTGTTTTAAACCATTACATTTTGAGGTGGTTTGTTTCATCACAATAGATAACTGGAACAGGAGTTGACAAGCATAGAGAAAATTTGGGTTCATGAGAATTAAGAAAGTCATGAGAGAAGAGCTAAAATAAAATACTCACACTAAAAACTAAAAACTGAGAAGAACGCATATGCTGCAATTTGGTAAGAAAATATTAGTATATGCCCAATGCAATGAATAACTACCTGGTAAATGTTGTCATATCCTGTCTCCTAAGGACAAGATTCTTAGTCCTAAAAAACAAAATAGCAACCTGTGAAAAACACTATTTTGAGAATGAGAGATACTTCCCCCACTTGAGGTAACACAACAAAATTTTATAGCCACTTCCGGCAATGTCACCATGTCCTGAAGGAAAGGACTGGTATCATTATAATTATATTTTAACTACATCCTCTGAGTTACATTTTAAGGTGTAATAAGACATCTTTCTAATATAAAAATAAAAGTAAATTATATTGACATGTCTTCTCTTTGCTAGTAATAGCTGAATGAGTAAACAAATAGCCTAGAGAAATGAACACAGCTAGCTTCATGCTTCTCTGTGACCCTCCGTGTTCCAATATCTGGCTGAAATTTTTATGTACTTCTGTTGAAATTCTCAAATACTGAGAGAAAAAAATAAAAACTAAAAATAAAAATAATTTTAGGGTAGATGAGAAAGTTGGTTGCAAGTGATGTTTTAGAAAAAGTGACCTTTTTTTTTTAATTTAGGATGAATGTTGATATACACATGAATGAACATATTTAAAACAGAAACATTTTCTTGTGCTAAACACAGGGTAAGACTCCCAGCACACCCATTCTGGACTCCATTCTGAACATCAGGGGGGAATAAATACTGGGAAAAGCCTAAAACCTTGACAAATATTTAAAGGTCTATCTATATGGTAGATAGGCCCCTATTTTCTAATCACAACACTGTAATGACTCCCCACTGAGTCTGGAGGGGAGATGTACATGTGTTGCATAAGCAAATTAGGGGAAAAATAACTATATATATGTGTATATATATATATATATATATATAATATACTATATGTAATTTCTCCCTCTCCCCTCCCCATATGTATAAGATGTTTACCTCTAACTGCCTAAAACCAGACAGAGAAATTTATTGCAGAATAGTGTTAAAAATAAGTTGGGGACCAAGATCCCAGAAGATAAAATCATTTCCTATAATATTTTTAAAAAAATATGTATCAAAACAATTGGGCCTAGAGCACAAGTACAGGGAAGATGGGTGGAACATTCTAGAAATAGATGGGAACACAAAACAAAGCAACTAAAACCTTACTTCTGCATGAGGGTCCAATAGCTGGAACTGACAGTGTAGGTTCCAGCTAATTAACATTTTCTATGATTGCATTCACCCAGGTGAAGGGTAAGAAATTAAAACAGCACCACAAAATGCAACATGTTCCATGTGCTACTCTCATCTTAAAATCTCTTTGAAGAGCAACTCTGGGTCAGTCTGCCCCAGGAAAGCCAGGCTAGGTACATAATCTGTGGAGGTGTCCATTCTTAAACTGTCAGCCAAAAACCTGAAGAAAATCCAAGTGTCTATTTCTTGACTTCTCTATTGCTTCCTAGTTTTGTTTTGTTTTCCAGTTAAACAGAGATGATGTGAGGATAATCTTTTTTTTTTTTTTTTTTTTTTTTTTTGGTAACAGAACACTGTTATTTATTGGTTATTCATTCCTAACAAATGTTACGGCAAAACTGTTTATGACACAAAAACATTTCAAAAACTTACACTGAAGTTTTGTAGTTCAAGCTTAACTCACAGGGCAAGTCAAGATGGTGGAAATAACACCTCTCTACCTCAGAGAACAAATGATCTCTCTTGGTTGTCCCCACCCCCTGCCGCAGTTTCTTCTCTGCAACCTTAAAACCAGAATAGGCTTTTTTTTTTTCCTTTGTCAATTGTAGGTTCTAAATTTAAGGCCAAAGTTGATTTTTTTTTTTTGAAGCTCTGAATTCATTTTAACTTTAGGAGCATATATATTTAGTTTCTGCCAGTTTACTCTTTGCTAGGACTAGTAGCAAGCAATTTTTTTCTCTTAAAATTCAAAGAATTTTCTCTTATTAAACACAAATACATCTAGATAGCAGTAAACATTTTCCCGTCAGTGATATAAAGGTGAAATACCTTACAGATTCCAGGCAGTTTTGCCCTGAACATTTCTGACCGTAAAGCAACTTTGCCATAAAAGATAGAATCGCAAGACGTAAAAGGGGCATTCATTAAAGGGGGCATAATGTAACATGAAAAATGAATAACAAAATTAAAAACACTTTTTTTGTGAGATACAAAGTATTTAGTACATTCAAAATGTATAGTGCAGATTTGGGGTAATTCTACACAAATAACTGATTTTGTCGATTGTACCTAAGCCTTTGTCTTCAAAGTTTTTCATTCATAGTATTCTACTTTTTTTTTCCTTTTGCCCCATGATTCATCTCCTCATTGGCATTATACTTTTTTTTCACTAAAATTTCTTCCTCCATTAAGAGAAATTTAAAGGAGGGGTGCTCCTAGGTGGCTCAGTTGGTTAGGTGACTGCCCTTGGCTCAGGTCATGATTCTGAGTCCCAGGATGGGGTCCTGCATGGGGATCCCTGTTCAGGAGGGAGTCTGCTTATCCCTCGACCATCTCCCCTCTTATGTTTTCTCTATCTCCTTCTCTCTCCCTCAAATAAATAAATAAATAAAATCTTTAAAAAGTTAAAAACAAATTTTAAAAAGGAGAAGTATAAGGGGGTCCTGGGTGGCTCAGTCCATTAAGCATCCTAGTCTCCTAGTCTCTCTCTCCCCGTTTTTGTTTTTGTTTGCTTCTTTCTTTCTTTCTTTCTTTCTTTCTTTCTTTCTTTCTTTCTTTCTTTCTTTCTTCTTTTTTTTGAGCTTGAGTTTGAGTTTGGAGTGGTTTATTATGAAGTACTGCTGTAACAAAACTGATAGACATATCTTTGTAATACTAAAAATGGAACCCTCAATAGGCACCCAATCAATTGTAAAAATTTGATTTAAGTAAATCATTAGTGTAATCACAATACTAATAATTGTGTTTCCTTAAAGATTTTTTTAACTTTTTATTTTTCTAAATGATAAAACGGCATTCACAAAAAATTTTTTTTCAGAAGATACTCAGATTTTTTTTCACATCAGAAACTAGCAATTTGAAAACCAACACTTCAATGCAACTGTTTGATAGTATATGAAGTATTTGAGTCTTGATTTTGGCTCAGGTCATGATCTCAGGGTGTTAGAGGGAGCACTCCTCCCCACCAGCTCCATGCTCGGGGGAGGGGGGAGTCTGGTTGATATTCTCTCTCTCCTTCTCCCTCTACACGCCCGCCCCCACCCCACATGCTTGCCCATATGTGTGGGCTCTGGCTCTCTCTCTTTCTAATAAATAAATAAATCTTGACATTAAAACACACACACACACACACACACACACACACACACACACACACACACACACAGAAATATCAGTTTCCAAATACTAGGATGCATTTTTGTAACTGAGCTTTGTGTCCCCTTGTGCAAACCTCCTACACTGTTGTTTGTTCTTGGTGTATTGTCACATGTCTGGTCTGGTGGTAAATGTCTATTAAGTTCTATGGGAAATGTAGGTTCAAAATTCTGCCTTGTTGTATAGACCATTATGAGGGTAAGCTATATATAATATAAAAATGAGAGTATTGTGTCAATGGAGAAATCAAACCAAACTGGTAAGCCTAACTGTCAACCGGTTATTTTTTTATCTTTTATGATGAAATTGCCTTACAGCCAACTCCTTATATGGTGGAAAGGTTTATGAGGAAAATACTCATAGCAAAGTTATCATTCAATGAAAGTTTAGCTTATTACTATGCTCCTCATTTTCAAATGAAGAAATGGAGGCTCAAAGAGATCCCATTTAGTTGCTTAGGTGGTAGAGTCAGGTTTTTGAACTCAGGTCTGTTTGACCTTAAAGCTACTAGATCTAAATGTCTCCATCATCAATGACAACACTCAAATATTCTAAACTCCAGGGTTGAATGATGAATCGACAATAGCTCCAGCCCAACAGCTCTAACTCTAGTCCTGGCAAGTGTTCTAAAAGCCAGCTCCAGAGACTCAAAAAGGATCTGCAGAATTTGGACAAAGCCAAAATAGTGATTCAGCCTAAACTAGAAAAGACACCATTCTCTCAGCTAAAGCTGTCCAAGGGCTGTTTTGTTCTTTTTATTTTGGTTTGTGTCTGTTTTGGAAATTAGGAGAAATCAGGAGTTTACATTTAAATCCCACTATATATCATTTACAGTTTGTTAAAATTGTGTTTAACCAATTCTTATCATTTGGTCTGGGTTAAATAATTCTCACATAACTGTACATTTTGCTTCACATATAGTTCTAATGTAAATTATCCTTCCAGGCATTGTAATATTTTTAACTCTAACTATTGCAATCATTATTTTGGCCCACAAAATGGGCAAAAGAGGAGAGAGCAGGCAATTTCCCCAGAAAGGCTTATTCTAATATGGGTGTACTGAGAAAGTCATTGTCCTAAATTGACCATTCTGTAACATTCATATCCAAACCCAAACTCTCAATGTTTCTCTCCAAAGCACTTCTTCTACAGTTTCCCCCATATCAATAAAAGGCAACTTCATTCTTCTGGTTGATCATTGCAAAAACTTTGGAGTCACCCTTGATTCTTGATTTTCTTTCACACTCCACACCTGATATGTCAGCAAATCATCTTGGCTCTATTTTCAAAATATATCCAGAACTTGACCAATTCTCCTTCTGCCATGACTCTGATTCTTAATCACCACTTGCCTGGATTACCTTGAGAGTTTCCTAGCCCATGTCTGCCTTTTCTTACCTCAGTTACTCTGCACTTACCGCTCTGCCTAAAACCTCCAAGGGTTCCTTCTCACTCAGGGTAAAGTCAAGAGCCTTGCAATGATCTATAGGTCCTATGTCATCTGCCATCTGCTATCTTTTTGACCTCATTCTTTGCTATTCACTTCATTCAGTCTTTCTAGCCAAAATGCCCTCTTCTCTCTTTCTGGAACAAGTCAGCAGAATCTTCTCTCTTGGGTTTCCTCTTTTCCTTCCTTCTATCTAGAATGCTCTTCCCCTAGATGCCATGTGTTCACAGGGCTCAAAAGACACCTTCTAGTAATTTAGCTCAGTGTTTCCATGTCCCCACCCCTAGTGTTTGTCATTCCCTCTCGTTGCAATACTTTTTCTTCTTAGACTTTGTCTTTGTCACTATGTACGCAATATATTTTATTTGTTTTTGTTTCTTGTCAGTTTCCCCACCAGATTATAAACTCCATGAATACAGGGATTTTTTTTTCTGTCTGCTTTGTTACTGCCATTTCCCAAGTGTCCTTCGCATAATATGTACACAATATATTTTTGTTAAATGTTGCTGAGTTTAATACAGACAAAATTGAAATTATAAACTTGCTACTCAAAAGGATAACTAAAATGTTTTTCGCTTATAAACTTGTTATTCAAAGAGTCCTAATTAATAGTTCTGAAATCAGTTTTAATTATCTGACAACCTCATACACCAAACTGAGGTATTTATATGTTCTGTTTATTCTACTCTCTGGAACATTTGATAGCACCTTTTCACCACAAAAACATTTTTAGATTAAAATTACTTTGCCCCCTATAGTTATCTGTGGGCACTGGTAACAAATTGTTTGCTAGTGCTAAGTGAGTCTATGCTGATTGGCCCATTGGGAACTCTAACAAACTTTAAATTTCAGCAAAATTTTCCCAGAGACTGCTAATCCTGTGGAAGAAGCCAGATATCCTGAAGGTAAAAGATAATCAGGTAATTTGGCTCTCTTGATATTCTTGATAGTAAATAGCTTTATAATGTAGTTTACATTTTCAAGACATATGCCATCCAGGTAGGGAGATTGCTTTTGAAAATAAATGTATATTGAAAGTATTCTTTGCTCAGCAAAACTGTGTAGTATTTAGTCCTTTGTTTTATAAAATAGAAAATGTGTTACCGAGTTCTAGAAATTATCAACTAGAATTGATAGCTTGGTAGCAACTTCTTCTTTGATTTAAGTCTTAGCATTATCAAGGTCCACCATAAGTCAAAGACTCTAATTTTACTCTATACCTTCACTTACAAACCAGGATAAGGATAAAGTGATCATATTCATAGTTTTAAACCTCATTTGTGCAGACATTTCTACTCATTAACATTATCATTTGATAAATGGTTTGTATTGCATTGATCTCTAAAATACAATGCAATCTTGGAACACCGAAAAAATAAAATAAAATTTAAATTAAAAAAAATTTAAAAACTAAAATAAAATATTTGGATGGCTAAATTAGTTAGAATTAAGATCCTTAAAATTGTATTGTTTAAAAGAGAATAGCCTAGAGTTTTAGAATATATTTAATAGTTACATTATTTCTTCAAATAAAAAATTTTACCTTGAAATGTTTAAAGATTGCAACAGTATTTAGATTATTATTATTCTCATTAAAAGCATTTTCCCCAAATAATCTCAAGAAGTGGTGTTAACTTTCTTTTATTCTCATATTGGTTGCTGTATGTCTATGTGGTAAATGTTTAATCTTCCTCAAAACCAGCAGATTAGTAATTCACAGTTATATTGACATTTTTTTTCAATAATGGCTACTTGACTTAAATGAACTCACTAGATCCTCTTAGCATATTCACCAAAGTATAAACATGAACCTTTATCCATAGCTAAATGTTAATGTTTAAACATAATTTTGTTGAGCTCAATATAAAATATTATTTGCCTTCAAATCAACTACATGTAGATTTTTCTATAATAAGGTGAAAGAATAAAAACTTATTCAAGATGGCATGGAGTCATCATTAAGACTACTGACTCTGTAGTTAAATTGCTTGAATATTAATCCCTCTTAATACCTGGGAATTCTAGGGCAAATAATTTGACTTTCTATTTCCTATTCTAAAACACAAATAGTGATACCGTCTAACTCATAGGGTTGTCATGGGGCTCAACAATTGAATATATGTAAAATTTTTGGAACAGTGGTATTTTAGTATTCAATACATTTTTCCTATTAACATAAGGATTACATAAATTGTTTCACTCTCCAGCCCATGGATGTAGTTTACTAGCTCAGATAAATTGCTAATGAATATAAGGACATATATTGGAGGACATCCTGGTAGCAGACAAGACTTTATTCCTCACAGTGAAGCCTGCTTTGCTGGCACCCATGTAAAGAGTCTGTTATGAGTTGTTACACTAACTTAATATTATTATGAATTATAGAAATAATCAAATTAAATGATCTCTAAAACCGACAGGAAAAAGTTTGGGCTGACAATAGAGCAAGTCAATATATCTATAAAATTCATTTCTATCAACTGACTTCATTATTTTAATAATATTGGACAGTTTTCACTTTCATATTAGAAATTTTAGACATATGAAGGCTCTTAGATTAAAGTATCTACACTTGGATATAAATTACACATGATTTTTTTAAAGCAAGGCAATAGACTACTGGGAGGATGATTGTGTGTACTTTTGTGTTTTATTTATTCTTAGGACTATAGTTTTTAATTGGCAGTGCTTTAGGGTAAAATATTATTATCTTTTTGCAGAGAGTCTCAAAGATGCAAATTGTCTGTTTGGGACTGCTTCTTTTCAGCGTGACCTGGGCAGCACCAGTAAGCATTTACAAACTCAGTTATGCATCATATTATCTTCTGGTCTCTTTATTTTTCTAAGCAATATTTTTTCTTTTTTTAATCAGTAACCCTTACCTAGTTCAGTTGCAATAAGGTACCAAACAAAAAGAAAGCATCCAGCACTTGATACAAATGTCTATCACCAAGGAGGACCTCAAAAACACGTGCTGAATAATAAATGTCACCATATTGCTTTTTAAGAAATGCCAAAAAGTGCATTTTTGAGAAAACTAATACTAGCCATGGTGTTTCAGATCAGCTAATGTTAATAAGTAAATGCTCAGAGCCCCAAATTGTAACCCAAATCTAAAGAAATTCTCAATATTTTACTAAAAACTGAAAAAACCTTGACGGTTTTAAGACTGACCAACTAGATTTTGTAAATATGTTGGCAATGGAAAGAAACCAGACATTTTCTTATTCTTGTAACCCCCAACACTGAAATCCTGCTAATGATTTTCTCTTCATCGGCAAGGCTAAAGATGGGAAGAAGGACCCCCTAAGCTTAACATAAATTGAGCTGCAATTTCTTTTTTGTCTTTTCTTCCCTCTGATTCACCCAGATGAATTATTCAGGATGTGACTAAATTATCTTGTGAAAGTGCTGAGTGTTACAGATATTTTCTGCAGTGCAGACACAGTGCTAATTAGATAATGTCTGAAAAGCATCCTAGCTTTTCAGAACAACCATTTCTGTTGGAAAGCATGGAAACAAGTAGCCATTCTATTTCTGGAAGTACTTAAATATAGGTACTGAGCCAGCTGAGTGACCAGATGGGCAACCCAGTGATGAGCATGAACCGTGCCATCCAGTGAGGACAGCAGAAGTTGAGGAAAGCATGGCCCTTCTTAGCACAGATCCTTTGACAATCCTGTGGTGGGCCATACTGCTTAAAATAGACATCTTCCAGGCCCAATTCACACAACTCAGCTCAATCACGACCACAGAAGCATGTGCTTAGCCATGACAGGGATTGAATGAGTTTTGCTAACCCAGTTCAATCCCACCAACTGAGGATGAATCTATTTTGAGCAACACATTCCAGCTGGAATGGCACCTTCTGACCATTTCCCAGTAACTGCTGTGTCAATATCAATCCAGTGACCACGGGTCAAGAGAAGGGGCCAACATTCTTTCCCAGAGGGTGACAAGGCCTTCTCCATTACAGGACCACACTCAAGCATGGGCGAACCAAAAGGTGGTTGTGGGGGCAGATGGGGAGATGCATATTTCAGATGAAAAAGGCTCAGCAAGGACGTAGAGACAAAATTCAGAATTATGAATGGCTAAATGTGATATTTACCTAAATTATTTACTAATAAATTGTGGTATCAGAAATTAGAATATATTGAGTCACTTACATCTGTTTTGGAATTATATTCCAAATTCAATCTGTAGGAGAAAAAAAGTTTTCCTCAACATTCTTTGGGTTCATGGCTCTGTCAGAAAATTAAGCTAGCAAAGACAGATTAATAGGAGAAAAGCATACAAATGTTATTAAATTTCTACATGTGCATGGGAGCTGTTGTAAGAGAATGTAGACCCAAAAAGGTGAAGGAAGCAACAAGCTTTTACACCTTTTAGACAAAAAACAATAAATCTGTGAAAAATTGAAAAGATGAAGGGATTCTGAGGGTAATCCAACCTACCTAAGGCCTAGGTAGTCCTTAAATTCCTTACTGGGGAAGATAAGCATTAGTTTCACAAAATTTGTGGATTCCTTCAGTGTCATCTCTGAACTGGTAAGAGCTCTTCTCCAGTAACAAGAAACTGTTCCCTGCCTTTAGGCAGAAAAGGGGGAACTTTTTCTGCATTTATGACTTACTTGCCTTCAGTTCAAAATAATTTTTATGTCAAAAAAACATATTTTGGGGGTGACATTCTGGTTTTCTTCAAAAACAAAATTTGAAAGTGGAAGAAAACAAAGATGGATATTGGGCCATGAGATTCAATTAATATTCATCAACATGCAGTTAGACTACAAACACTTTGTTAAAAGTTACTTTGTTGTTGGGGTGCCTGGGTGGCTCAGTTGGGTGAGCGGCTGCCTTCGGCTCAGGTCATGATCCCAGAGACCCGAAATCGAGTCCCACATTGGGCTCCCTGCTCGGCGGGAAGCCTGCTTCTCCTTCTCTCACTCCCCCTGCTTGTTTTCCCTCTCTGTGTTTCTCTCTGTCAAATAAATAAAATCTTAAAATAAGTTACTTTGTTGCAAGTCCATAACTTACTATCACAAACTCCATTAAGATTCTCTATACTAACAAGTATGTTTTAATTCACGTGTGTGTGTTCATGAGAGATGCCAAATACCCCAAACTATTGTTTTTTTTTCTCTTAGTATCTACCCATTTCATTTTTATGTTTTCTTTTTCCTATAGCCCCACATTCAGAATTATTTTCAGTTTTGGTATTTTTGAGAATGATGCAGTGTTCTAAATTTACATGCCTAAGAGAATTTTAAAAACCAGCATAAGAAAAAAGTCAATAATGGATGGAATTATAAAATATGCCTTGAATGTACTTAAAGTAAAATTCAGGAACATTTCCTCTTATTAAATATGGTTTTTTGGCAGGTAGTAGGCCATTTAAAATTTTGTTATTTTAACCCTGGGACTTTGAGACAAAGATTTGGTTAAAATATCTCCTTCACTTCTACAACTACTACCAGCTCTTTAAGCGCAGGTAATTTTGTTTCTTCCACTGCCTATCTTACAGGGTATTATGGGAATCAGATGAGATTAGGTATACAAGGGCAGCTTATGAACTGTAATGTGCTGTGTGAATATAAGGTGTTATTGACAAACTATTTTTGTTTCTAGGATGTAATGGCATGTTAGACAGATCTGTCTTGGAGCCAAGACAATAGGGCACTTTTACTAAAGTTCTGAATTTATTTCTAAGACAATTTTATCAGTCAGGGTCCAGTCAGGAAAATAAAATAAAAATAAAATAAAATTACCATAACAGGGAGTTCAGTAAAGGGATTTTATTTGGAGAATAGTTATAAAGTATCAGGACAAACAGAAGGAGCAATCATGGGTAGTGAGGCAACCCAAAGTTTAAAACTACTGCCAATACTTGGGCTAAAGAAACAAGGAAGGAGATGGTATTCTCAGTGCCCTGAGAGGGGGAGGGGCCCCAGCAATGGCAGGTCACAGAAGAGATGTGTCTAATCCCAGAGATGCAGCCCCAAACAGAGAAAGCAGGAAAAGACGTACTTGGCCACTTTCTCCTTCGGCCGTCCAATCTCAGGCTAGGCCTCCTGTCAGTCAAACCGAGACTGAAGCCAGATGGCAAAGTGGCTTAGGAAATGTAGTTTGTAGAGGTCATTCCTGGGAGAGCAGAAGTACAATAGCTGAAAGGATAATTGCCTATATTTTATTGCAGAGAAATATAGAACGTTAAGGTTTATTCAGGAAGAATACTCTCTAGGTGGTTAAGAACTTTTTCTCTCATCTTTCCCTTGAGGGGTCCTCTCTCTTCTATGATTGATACTGCCATGATTCTTGTTTCCACTTTAGCACATGCATTTAAACACAAACCAGTCCCATCCGCTGGTTCTTCTGTCCAAATCTGAGACACGCTAGGAGTTTCAAAAATCAATATTTAAAACACTGGGAATAAAAGAAATTGTTGTGTCTGCTCTTCCACAGCAAGCTTGCTCCAAAATTCTCAGGTCATCTTCTGTGTGCTCGCCTGTGACACCAAAATTTTAGCCCAAAAGCCTGGAACACGCAGCCTGGATCTATTTCTTCCTAATTTCTGGCCTTTCTCCACCTCAATAGCTACCTCTCACCCCAGGTACTCTCAAAATCTTTGGACATATCTATTGCAGATCAAGAGAGAATTTGTCCCGATCTGTAGGCCACTCCATTTTCCTTTCCCTGACAGAAATGTCTGCTCTAGTGACTGGCAACAACAAAGTCCGGCCCTTTGATATGGTCCTACCCCTATGGACGGGGCTATGGTTTTACTTTTGCTGGACCGCCAGTAGCATCAGCTCTTTGCTCATATAGCAATCCCTAAATTTGTGCAATCCATGCACACGTATAATCCACATCACTGGACTCTGATTTTGGCTCATTGATACTAGACAACTCCCAGCGTGCCAGTGAACACTTATTTTCAGTTGATATCAGCAACATCCAAGCTTCCACATCTGGAGCGACATGCCTCCCGAATTTAACAATTCTCCTGTGTTTGCGTATGGTTCTAATGGAGATGTCATTGTCTCCCTCTGGTGGAGGAATGCTGGCACCTTCTTTTGTAAGACTAAAACAAATATTAATGCAATGTATCCGTCTTCTTTGGTTGGAATGATTTTCCACATTGAATAAAACAACCCAGTAAGAGAAAAATAAAAGAAATATTTATTTTTGGCCAAAATGGATGAAAGAATGAATGTTTGGTGAAGTTTTATTTCTTGTTTCCTTCCAGACATTTCAGCCACAAACTGAGAAAACTAAGGAAGACTGTGTGGAAGAACAGAGGGTAAAGAGTATTCTTCTCAAATAAATCTACTTCAACTCTGTAAAGAAAAAAACTCATGAGAGGAAATTTTTAACTGTCAAAATATTCTTGTGCACTTAGAATGGAAATGCAAAATTACACAACATTATTTTGGCACTTAATTCAGACAATGTTTGACAGAACAGAGAAACACTCTGGGAATGGGAATATGTTTCTCTTCACTGTACTTTCTTTCTTCAGAAGGAGAAGTGAGTAAAAATCCTAGTGTATTATTAGCAAACTATTTTCCCACATATAAACATGAGAACAAAACAACAAATGAGGGAGGAAACTAAGGGAAGGGAGTTAACAAATCTTAATGTGGAATTCTGTTGACATGGAGTTAGTTGTCCATATGCATGCAGAAAGTAAAACAAGTATCCTCAGCTTTTCATGTCACCAAATTGCAGCCTAGCATGGTTTCTTCTGGCAGCCTCAGAATATTTTATTCTAGAACCTAACAATCTTCTGTTCTTTATCTCAGCTGAAAATTACAAAGGCAAAAATGGCAAACATCAGAGTCTGAATGTTCATGCTGTGTCTTTCCAATTTGACATCAGATATGAATACTGTAAAACCTACATTTCTCCTAGTCCTTTTAGCCCCTCCCACCTGAAAATATTTCCCCATGCTCCATTTTCATTGAAATTTGGTAATAAAATTAAGACAATCTGGGAGAGAGAGAGCCACTGATAGCCATCCTCAGAGCAAACAGACTTACAGACATGTAGAAAAGAAAGGCACAAAGTTTATAGGTGCTCTCTTGTGGTTATAAGAAGCACTACCATTTGTCAGAGGCAGAATTTGACTTCACTTAAGCTAATGAATATCTCATACAGAATACAGTGCTAGGAGCATGGTATAAGAATTATCTGTCTTGGGGTGCCTGGCTGGCTCAGTAGGTGGAACATGAGACTCTTGATCTTAGGTTTGTGGGTTCGAGCCCCACGCTGAGTGTAAAGATTACTTAAAAATAGAATCTTAGGAAAAAAAAAAAAAAAATAGAATCTTAGGGGTACCTGGGTGGCTCAGTGGCTAAGCCTCTGACTTCAGCTCAGGTCATGAGGGATCGAGCCCTGCATTGGGCTGTCTGCCTGGCGGGAAGCCTGCTTCTCCCTCTCTCACTCCTGCTGCTTGTGTTCCCTCTCTGGCTGTGTTTCTGTCTGTCAAATAAATAAAAACTTAAAAAAATATATAATCTTAAAAAAAAAAGACTATCTTGTACAATCAAAAAGAGAGTCAGGCAAGTTAATAGGATATAAACACATCTTAACACAATGTTATGTTTTTATAGATAACGTACAAAGGCCACCATGAGAAACACAGGTATTATATTTTTAACTATGTTTACACATCATCTGGGAGGAAAAATCAAAATGACATAAAGGTAAGCTGAATCTCTGAGGGAAGATCCTTCTCATGAGCCAAATTCTGGACTAACCCTAGGGGAAACTGTAGAGGAGACAACTTTACTTTTAATTCCTCTGAGTTTCTGTCTGCGGCAGGTGCCTTTGTCCTTTTCCCATAGTCCCAGGCTCCACGAACATCCCTGTTACAGGACTCTGACACAGATGGGCCACCCAAGGCCCAATCCCACCCTGCTTCAGGACCTGCCCCAGCAGGTGTGATACTGGTTGGACCCTGAGGCCCATGCCTTTTTCTTACTGCTTCTGAGTAACATTTGATATTTTATAAGGAGGGTTTCTGAACATAATCTATCATATGTTCTTTTTTTTTTTAGAAGGCTAATAGAAGAAATCATTTTAGCCTAAAGAGTGACCTGTTTCAGTGTCCCTTAAATCCATTCCACTGAAGACTCCGTTCCAGGTCAGAATGCTTGGAAGAGAAAGAATAAGGGCCTTGTCCCTGGAATAGGAAAATAATTCTTTTCATTCAGCCCCTCTTTGCAGATTCATTGGCCAAAGAACTGGAAACAGCTTAAAATGCCATCAGCAAAAGGACTATTTACTTTTTCCAAATCTGGCTTCATTTCCCATGAAAGTGGTAGCTTCTAGTCAGAATGTTATTTTGTTCTGTTCAGTATTCTTTAGATGGCATCTCTAAGCCTAACTTCTATTAAGCTAATTTGTTACTTGAGTAAGTTAAAACTTATTTGTTGTAATAAATATATGTTAAGCTCTTCCTATTGTGCAAGATACTATGTAAGATAAAATGAGAAGACTTAATTCTTTTTCTCTAGGAATTTAAGAGTCAGAAAAGAAAAAAAATGCACTTATAAAAGTCATTATAACACTCAAGACAGAATGTGCAAAGTGCTGTGGGAGTAATATCTAAAAATATATGATTTTACAATTAAGAAAGCTGAGCCACAGAGAAGGAAAATAAGATTTCTAAGATCATACAGCTCAGCAATGGCAGAGTTGGGCAGCTGACTCTAGTACCCGTGCTCTTTCCGTAGGACACCTATTTTCAATGAGCCTTTGGCTGAGGGATCAAGAAAGACCATTTAGCTCCTCCTGCCTGATGTTTCACTAAATGTGATTCCCCATTATCCCGGCTTCCCTGAATGTGCGCTTTCCATCTCCTTTACCTTCCCTACATCCTTGTCCTATGAGTGCTAGCTTCCAGCTGTCTATACTTTCTTCCTCCATCTGGGAGCATTCATGTATTTGCATATATTTAATTAATATATTTAAGAAAATGTCCATATGCTCAATAACACCCAATAGACTGAAGCGGTGGCCAATAAAGGCCAGACAAAATTAGGCTGTCGGAGTAAAAACAGGGCTGTGGCCAGGGCAAGGAAGCTACTAGATGCTGTGTGCTCGGGACTACCCAGGCCACATCAGAGTCTGGGTTTCTGGGACCCTCAGGCTAAAGGAGATCCATAGTCAGACGACAGCCCTGAATGTAGTGACCTAATAAAAGAGAATCCCAAGTGTCAACCTGGAGAAGAGAAAGAAAGCATCCAGTGAGTTTAGAGAAAAATCTTAACTTCACCAAATATTAAAAAGGCTGCATATGAAAGAGGGAATAACGTTAATAATGGTTACATCAGTTACTAGTTGCAGGTTAAGAAAAATTTGAAAAAAATAGAACATAATGAAAATTAGAATATAAATGGGGGGGCGCTTGGGTGGCTCAGTTGGTTAAGCCTCTGCCTTCAGCTCAGATGATGATCCCGGAGACCCTGGATCGAGTCCTATATTGGGCTCCCTGCTCAACAGGAAGCCTGCTTCTCCCTCTCTCACTCCCCCTGCTTGTGTTCCCTCTCTGCCTGTGTTTCTCTCTGTCAAATAAATACAATCTTAAAAAAAAAAAAGAATATAAATGGGAAGATCTCACATAAAAGGTAACAAGCAATTAGCTTGTAAAGTGTTCAAGGAGGGAACAGCTGACCATAGGTCATGAAACTGGGAAGGACTTGCCCTGGGTGACCCGATGAGGTTGAGATACCTGACCCTGCCTAAATATTGCTAAGTATTGCTTTTCGAGCTCAGGTGCTATCTTCTCACAGCATCAATCTGTCCAATATTAAAGTCGTTCTCTTTTTCTCTTGTCTTCGTTTTTGCAGATCAATATCCCACTCCATTTCAGTTATTAACTCGTCTTCTATTTGAGCATCAGTAGGTTTTCTCCCATTGTACTGTTTTTCTCTGGCATAATCTGAATCCAAGCAATTGTATCTCAGTCTTGAACATGCAACATCCTCCTCAGTGTTCTTTCTTACCACTTTTCCTCCTAAATTGTTGATTTTTATTTTGTTAATCCCTTGCTCATAAACCTTCACTAGCTCTTTATTCTTTGCAAAATAAAACCAAATTCTTTACCCTCGAGTCTTAGGTTCGACAGCTCTCCAGCACTCTGTGTGTCTATGAGGACCCCAGTTGGATATGAGGTCCCTGCTCCACCACTCCACACCTCCTTCTTTGCCCCTGCAGGGCTGCTACCTCTGCCATTCCATGAGTCATTAGGCATTGCTTAGTACATGGGGAACCCAGCCAATTTCCTACTTATCTCTGTCCCTCAGTTAATGTCTCTTTTTTTTCATTTCATTTTCATATTACTCACCACTTCAAAGGCCTGTGTCATGGTGTTGTCAATTTTATCTCACCCTACAATTGGGAGGTGGAGGGAAAGCATGTTATTTATTCTGTTTATAATTATTCTGTTACTCAAGAGCTCCCACCCAAGGGGTAACGAGAGAGAGGAGACAGTGTGCAGAAATTAATTTAAATTCAGCCTGTTTAAAATTAAGGTTATCAAATCATTATAACAGTTCTTTAAGTAAGTCCATTAGTCTCTTTTGGGTAAAAACACTCAGATCCTCTCTCTCTTCTCTCTCTAAGATAGCATACAGTTTTATGAGGCAATAGGGGATGGCTTATACCATCAACTACATGCAATATGTGGTAGGTACAAACTTGGTTTCCACCACAGTGGAAGGGAAGATGTGGAATCCTCAGACATGCAGGGGCAATGTTGCTTGACCACTTGTGTTCTATCCACCCTGCTTGTATTTTAAGATAAAGTCTCTGGCTACCACAGTTTAGGATCAGCACGGGACAGTCTTGGCTGGGGCCCAGTGGTGCTACAGTCTCTCTTGGCTCTCATAAACAATTTAGACCCCTCTGTGTTTGAGTTCGACTCACATTGTCCATAGTGTATATGTTCCTCCTATGTGGCTCCTTTTAGAGCCACCTCACATCCCATCCTCCACAGTGATACCCTCCGGAAAGTTCCTGACCAGACTTTCAGACACTTTCATATCTAGCCTATGTCACAGATATACGGTGAGTGTCGTGGGCAAAGTTGCTGTCAGTCCCTTTTTCGTTTGACCACATAGTTCTGCCAAGCTTATTGAAACTTGGCTGCACCTCCAGGTGGTAAATTACAGCCTAGGAAGCGCCTCTTTACAGACTCCCCCCCAAAAGGACAAATTGAGATACATGTATAAACACTTTACTCTCCTTTGTCACTTTCTCTTTTTCATCCCATTATCATTCAGGGACTTCCCTTGTCTAGAGCTCCATTACTTAAATTTTTTATCTAGAACTGTAGTTCTCATATAGTCTACAATATAGTCTAAAGACCAACAGTTATCAACATCAGCTGGGAAATGTTACTAAATGCAAATGCTAGAGCCCCACCCCAGATCTACTGGATCACCAACTCTGGCCAACAATTTTTGTTTTGAGAACTATTGATCTAAACTATCAAATTTAGTTTATTACGTGGCAAACAGGGAAGGAAAGAAAATTAGTGAATCCTTTTTCTGACCATAGCTGGGCTTGCAACACTTCTATAAACCCTTGAATGCCAGAAGCTGAGTATTACCTAGATTCATCTATTTGTCCATTTTCTGAAAACGGGGGGGGGGGGGAGAAGAAATGAATAGAAAAAGAAAATTTTCCTCTAGCAGATGAATACCTCTGAAGACCAGGGGAAGAACACACACACACACACACACACACACACACACACACACACAGGAAGACAGAGACAGAGAATAAGTATTTTATAAAATACAAACTCCATTTCACTTGCAATGACCTACACAAGATGAGGGCAGCATTTTTTTTGCTAATAATATTACTATTATTAATTTGTATTTAAACACCTTATTGTTTGGTACAGTACTCACAAAAGTTTTAATAGTGAACCACTTTTAGTCCAAATATTTGTCTTTATCTCAACAACAGATAATGTTGTCATTGAGACTTTAATCATGATTTCAATTTCTTTTATTTTAGTAAATATGTCTCTATGTTTAGGGAGGACCACTCTTGAATCATATGTTCCTTAAATTCAGGTCCTCCTTCAAAATCAGGTCCTAATCTACATTTTCAAACATTTATTTTTTGCTTCTTTAGGATTTCTCTATTCAAACCACAGGGTTTTATTCATATTATCTTTCAGATGTTTTCAGTTTCCAGAATTTGAATATATCACTTATTCTTAAAATAGTCTTACTACCTTCCTATCACATATCTGGATCTTACCCATCCTGCCAACCATGCTCATTATTTATCCATGAAATTTGTTTTGATCATTCCTAAATTATCTCTACCAACAAACCTCTATTGAGTTAATAGTCTTTCTTTTAAATATTTGGTGGGTAATTCTTTTTAAGTTGCTTAGGCATTATTAGTTTTTTAAAATTTGACATAAAATAATACTTTATTTTGAAAATTATACTTTAGCAGGAAGAAAAAAACAAAGACAATATTGATCTTCAAAATTCTGGTAAGAAAAGAAATCAAGAGCCAGCACCTAAAGAAAACATTGCCCAGGAAAGAGAGAAAAACTCTTCCACTCTTGGAGCCAAGGAAAATAACCAAAATAGAAAAACCCAAACTGTTTTTGAGAACAGAGAGACAACAAATGAAGATGATAGTATTAATAACCAAGGAAACACCCACAGTGACCTAAGGATGTCCATTTATCCTGAATCCACTGGGAATAACGGGGCTGAGGATGAAGACAAACTACATGGTCAAGAAGAATATGGTACAACTCTCATCGGAAATAATATGCAACATAAATTGGAGCCAAGGACAGTGACTGAACTCTTGACAGAAGAAAACAAAGAGAACAAACCCAAGAATGTCCTAAGCAAAATTCCAGCAAGTGTGAACTATGTTAAAGTACCCTCAAAAGGTAGGAAGAATTATCAAAGAGGTCCTCAGGCCCAGAATATTCCAGTTAAAAGCAAAAGCACCTACCACACCCAACACAACATTGGCTATCCAAAACAGCTCCCGAAAGTCAAAAAAATCCCCAGTGATTTTGAAGGCAGTGGTTACCCAGATCTTCAAGAAAGGGGTGACAATGATATCTCTCCTTTCAGTGGAGATGGTCAACCTTTTAAGGACATTTCTGACAAAGGAGAACCTGTTGGTCCTGACCTAAAAGGTGCAGATATTCAAACAGAGTTTTCTGGCCCAAGAGAAGCTGATACCATCAGTCCTGATGCAAGAGGGCCAGGTTATAATGAGATCCCAGAAAAAGAAGAAAGTGGAGGAAGTACCATTGGAACCAAGGATGAAACAAAAAAAGAGGCAAGCACTGCTGATGTAAGTCTAGTAGAAGGTAGCAACGATATCATAGGTAGCACCAACTTTAAGGAACTCCCTGGAAAGGAAGGAAACAGAGTAGGTGCCAACAGCCAAAATGCTCAACAAGGGAAAGTAGAGTTTCATTACCCTCATCCTCATCCACCCTCAAAAGAGAAAAAGAAAGAAGGCAGTAGCGATGTCACTGAAAGTACTAATTATAATGAAATTCCAGAAAGTGGCAAAGGTGGTAGCAGAAAAGATATGGGGCATTCTAATAGGAATCAAGTAATTACAACTGAAAAACAAAGATTTCCTAGTAAGGGCACAAGTCGGGGCCAGCTCACTCCTTCTCATGACCTTGATAATGAAATTAAAAATGAAATAGGTTCCCATAATGGCCTCAATAATGAGGGGACTATAATAACACAGAGCAGAAAAAATCATTATGTACCCCACAGACAAAATTCTACACGGAATAAGAGTGTGCCACAAAGGAAAGGCTCTTGGGGTTATAGAAAACCCCATTCCAGGAGAAGGGCTAGCCCCCCTAGAAAGCATGACAGTAGTGAATCATCTGACAGCAGCAGTTCCAGTGAGAGTGGCAGCAATTAGCCCCCCAGAAATTCCCGGCAGGATAAAGGTTCAAGTATCTAGACATCTGTAACCTGACAGAAAGGGAGAGCCGCCTGAGCGCAGACCAGGTGAGAAAGAGCAGAGCAGAGAATTGAGTAAGCCAAGAAACCTATCCTCCTGGGGGGATTTGTTGCTATCATAATGGTCACAGTATGAGATTCTATTCAAAGTTGTGACGCTCATTTTCAAGAAGAAAAATTAACTAAGGATATGTGGAATTGGTAACATTTGAATAGATGTCATCCAAAACTAGTTTGTAAATGTCACAAAAGCCTTCTTTTGTTGTTCTCTTTCTAGATATGAAAAGCAACAATATCATTCATAATAATCTGTAATTAAATGTTCTATTAGGAAGTCTTTGTCTGTGGTGCTTTATTTCAGAGGCAACACGATTAGCTCGGCTTTTGGCAAAGGCAGTATTACAAAGTTAATCTGTTGTTTTGGTCACAGTATGATAAAGCTTAACCGTGGGTTCCTTTATCCCACTGTGTTTAAGCCAGCATTTCCTTCCTCATCTGACCTCCCTGTGCTCTAAGGGAGATATCCTGCTTCATATCTTCCTGCACTCCCTTCCTGTGTTGCACATTTAAAATAACTTCTTAGAGGCAAGCTTTATTCCCTGAAACAAATATCCATGTTATCCCCTTTCCAGACAAAGAAGGGAAGAGGGTAAACAGGGGTGAAAGGCATGGGAGGAACAGGGATAATCTGAGGAGAAGAACAGGGGTAAAGACAAGACCAAAACTTGCTTTGGCTGATAGTATGCACTGGGTAATCCCAAATCACTTCCCCTTTATTTCTTTTCCCCACTCTTTCATATAGGTGGTTTTCCAGCTAATGGCCTTATGACACTGTTCTGGAAAGTAGACCCAACCTGCCTGGTAAGGGAGGGGAGTGAAGTTCTGGAAGGCTTTTGCTCTTCCTGATAAGAAAAGCTTTTACAGCTAGTACCCCTCCTTTCTTACCCTAGTCTTCTTTGCTGGGTATTAACATGGCGCTGGGTGGGGAGTTAACAGTTAAGCAACTGTTCTTTTTTTTCCTGATAGCTGAACTGAATTACTAATTCATATACTTCTCTATTTCTGACATTCTTCTAAATGAGAAGGCCAAAAGAAGAAGAATGGTAGAAGGTAGAGAAAAATGCCTATTACTTCTTTTAGGTCTCTCTAAGATATAAGTTACCAAACAGCAGAAATCATGACTGGTACATTCTGGACAGCACCTAGATTATTGAATAATCTATTATATATTTATAACACAAATGACAAACATCAATGTCAATACAACACCACGGTGCCTTCAAAAACTCTAAACTGTACATTAGGTTGATAGAAGGTATTTCTTTTGCTAAATAAAATTTGCAGTACAAGCTCTGGAAAAAATCATATTTTCCACATACACCCAAATAATAATGGCTAACACGTACCATGTTTTGTTACAACCTTTAATCTGCACACCATCCAGTTATATGAGTACCATTCTATCCCTGATTCACAGCTGAGGAAACCTGGCCACAGAACTGTGAGTAAGTGTCTCAACCAATAAGCTAGGATTTAATCCAGGCAGCCACGCTCTTTGCTCTTAAACACTCACTGTACTGCCATACGTCACATAGATAGATATACATAATACAGAATATGCATTAGATATATTGATGGATGCATATATATAAACACATATACATGGAAAGTGTGTGATATATCCATATACATGTGCACACCTATGAGCCTGCATGTGTGTACACACACACACACACGTATGAAAAGAATTAACATATCACCTAATAAATTAGTCACCATCAGAATTCCAGAATAAGCTCTTTCTAGTACTTTGCTTTGTTAAAGATAAGAGACAATTTTAGTGTACAAGTACACACACACACACACACACACACACACACACACACACACCCTGAGGCAATTAATGAAATGAAGAACTATATCAGAATTTAAATTGCAGAAAAATGAATTGAAATCAACCTATCTATATTCCAGATTATATCAGAATTTTACATGGAAATGGTCTGTTCACATGAAAAACACTTGGCCTTGTAAGGGGAAAAAATGAACTGGTAGAGAAACGAATGTTTTCTTTGTGTAATTGCAGGCAGGAACTTCCAAAGGTCATCAGTCTTAGTCTACTATCTAGTGGAGAAATTGCACATTTCAATTCTCTAGCCAGATTTTCTCTTCTGTCACCAAGCCTGAATTCATGCTCATTCACTTAAAACACTGACGATGTTCAGATTTTCATCCATTTAAGGGAAACTGGAAATGTTTCAACATCTTCGATGCCTTTCCAAGGGATCCAGACATAGCAGGCTGAGTCCAAACCTGAAGGACCAGAGATCTGGAAGCACAGCCTCCAGTCAGGCTGTGGGTCTGTGCTGTTCCAGACACAGATTGCAGCCATCAAGCTATCCTGCTTTACTTTTTTTTTTTTTTTTAAACAAATGCAGGTTTCCAAAACAGGGCAGAAAATTTCAGCTTCACAAAGCTGCCTTTTATGCAAGACTGAAATGGGCATATTCTGCCACCTTGTGCCCAACAAGAAAAAAGTGCTCGAGGCTCCGGCATTTATTTCATCACTGCTACTCCCTTCAATCTCTCACCCTCCTAGATTTCTCTGCTTAGAAATACCTACCTTGACTTTGCAGCTAGAGTTCCTCTGCTTTTAGCCATAGAGCTAGTTGGGACAATAGATCTAATTCTGTTTGATATAACTTTCAGCTCTGTTGTAAAACGTTTACTGAATGACTACATTTGATAAAATTCCCAGGGGTTTAAAAGGAGAGAAGAGATGCTCCTGGCCCTTATCGATACTATTATTTAGTCAAGGAGAAAGGCGTACAAAAGATACCAGGCAGCTGTGGTAAATTCTATAGTAGAAACACAAATAAAGAGATTATAGGAGTTCTGAGGAAAGAGATGAATTCTAGCTGAAGGTAAGAGCAAACACATGATAAAATCCATTTTCCTAAAGTTATTATATGTTCAGAGGTGCTGCAGACAGTCAGTTCCACACGGAAATGAAGGCCTGAAAGTCAATAACATTAAATGATACTATATTTATTTTAGGGCTTATGAAAGATCACTCCAACCACAGGATGAGGAAGTGGTGGTGGGTGAGAGGTGTAGGGGGAATTCGAAGACAGAAGGCTCAAGGGCTATTGCTGTAATCTAGAAAAAAACATGACATTGTCTCTTCACTCAGTATCTTAGGACCTTTTGAAATAAGTAGGTAATCAAGATGGCAAGAGTTGCAAAGGCCCAATGATGCTTTCAAAGAAGCCCACATTTCAAAAACAACTTCCAATAAGCTAAACTCTGCTAGTCATGATATTGATACCTGGAATCACAGGTGTTAAAAATATAATATTAGGGGTACCTGGGTGGCTCAGTCAGTTGTGTCCATGTCTCGATTTTGGCTCAGGTCATGATCTCAGGGTTGTGAAATCGAGACCTGCATCAGACTCTGTACTAAGTGTGGAGTCTGCTGGAGATTTGCTCCCTCTCCCTCTGCCCCTCCTCCTGCTCTCTATCTCTCAAATAATAAATAAATAAATCTTAAATATATATAGAATATTAAACAGTCCAAAGGAAAAGGAGGAGAATGGTGCGAAACTGGCATCTCCTCTTTTTACTAATTGATCTTTATCCTAAAAGCAAAAGCACATTACTCTTAACAGGGCCTCAGGATGCTCTAAATCAAACCGAATCCCCTTACAGGCCTTAAGAGTGTACTTTTTGCACTTTCCTTTTAAATCTCCTGCAGCTCTGTGGAGGGGATTGTCAGGGCTCTTGATTGGTTAAATATATAATGGGCTTAAGGTAATAAAAGTGTACTAACAAGAATATTGCCACGCACACAAAGGACCCATAAATAAAGAGTTCTGCACCCAATCATAGAAAAGAGGCTTGAGCAAGTGCTTTTACCTTTGCAAAATAAGTTATCTTTCTTTTGATGCCAGACAGACTAATTTCTGGTCATTATATTAATAATGTAGCTTAAACTTTGTATACAATTCATCTAAGCCTTTCAGTTGCTTTCTTATCTGTAAGGCCTGCTTAAAAAACACCACATCATTAGTCTACCTTTTACCGCCTAGGCACCAAATGTAAGAAACTGTAGAAAACCTTACTGAATAACATGTCCTTGGTTTGGCTGAAGGAGTTAACTCTGAACTGTAGATAGATGCACCTGCAAAAACATGTTTCACTGTTCAAAGCACTATGTTTCTCTAACAAAGACACTGTATAATCAAAAATCATTCCCTGTAAAGAAAATTTTCCTTCATGAGAATCTTTAACTTGTTGCCTATAAATAAAGACACTGAGAGCTGGCAAAGCAGAGATGCCTGGCAGGTGATCGCAAAGGAATCTTTGGGGCTCTCTCGTTCGCCAACACCGTCCTCCCTTCAGGGACTCCTGGTTCAGCCGGAGTGGGTCTCCAGCAATCAACCCCTTAACAAATGAGCAAAATAAGAAAACTTTAGGACAGACATCACTTATGAATACAAATTGGAAAAAATCCAAGCAAATTTAATTGCAAAAGTACTTAAAAATTGTTTTATCTTTTTAAATTTGAGTGTGGTTGACACACATGTTACATTAGTTTCAGATGTACAACTTAGTGATTTGACAAGTTTATACATTAGGCTCGGCTCACTACCAGTGCACCTACCACCTGTCACCATACAATGCTATTAATGTATCATTGACTATATTCCTTATGCTGTACCTTTGTTCCCATGATCTATTCATTCCATAACTGGAAGCCTATATCTCCTACTCCACCGATTCTGCAGTCCCTCCACCTCCCCCTTCTCTGACAATCATCAGTTTGTTCTCTTATTTATAGGTCTGATTCTGATTTTTTTTTTTGTTTATTCATTTGAGCTTTTTTTCTTTTTACATTCCACTTACAAATAGAATCACCTGGTATTTGTCTTTTTCAATCTAACTTATTTAACTTAATATAATGCCCTCTAGGTCCATTCATATTGTCGCAAATGGTACGATCTTGAGCTTTTTTGATGGCAGTGTAATATTTGACTCTGTGTGTGTGTTTGTGTGTCCATACATATCTATATATAGGTAATAGATGTACCACATTTTCCTTATCCATTCATCTATTGATGAACATTTAGGTCATGTCCATGTCTTGGCTGTTATAATGTGCTTCAATAAACATAGGGTACATATATCTTTTCCAGTTAGTGTTTTCACTTTCTTTGGGTAAATGCTCAGCGGTGGAATTACTGAATCATATTTCTATTTTTCATTTTTTGAGGAACCTTGATAATGTTTTCCACAGCAGCTGTACCTATTTATTTATTTAAGATTTTATTTATTTATTTGACACAGAGAGAGAGAGAGAGAGAGCACAAGTAGACAGAGCAGCAGGCAGAAGGAGAGGGAGAAGTAGGCTCCCCATTGAGTAGGGAGCCTGATGCAGGACTTGATCCCAGGACTCTGGGATCACAACCTGAGGCGGAGGCACACACTTAACCACCCAGGTGCCCCTTTACCAATTTATAGTGTTACAAAGAGTATGTGAAAGTTCTTTTTTCTGATCTTTGCCAACACGTGTTATTTCTAATCATTTTGATTGTAGTCATTCTAACTTGTATAAGATATCTCATTGTGGTTTTGATTTGCACTTCCCTATGATTAGCATATTCTCATGTGTCTGTCATCTTATATCTTCTTTCAGAAAGTGTCTATTTAGGTCCTCTGCCCATTTTTTACTTGGGTTTTTTGTTTTTTATGTTGAGTTGTATAAGTTCTTTATATCCTTTGGATATATCATTGGATATACCTTATTGTATATATCATTTGCAAATATGTTGTCCCATTCACTAGGTTGTCTTTTTGTTTTGCTGATGGTTTCCTTTGCTGTGCAAAAGCTTTTTATTTTGATAAATTTGTTTCAGAAGTAGAATTTAGTGATTCATCAGTTGCATATAACACTCAGTGCTCATTACATCAAGTGCTCTTAAATAGTCATTCATTATGACCAAAAAGAATTTATCCTGGATGTACAAAATACTTCTTTAAATAATATCATAGGGTGCCTGCATGGTTCCGTCAGTTAAGCATCTGCCTTCGCCTCAGGTTGTGATCCCAGGGTCCTGGGATAGAGACCCACATCAAGCTCCCCGCTCAGAAGGGAGTCTACTTCTCCTTTTCCCTCTACCCCTCCCCCTAATCATGCTCTCTTTCTCTCATTCTCTCTCTCAAATAAAAACAAATAAAATATTTAAAACATAAATTATATTTATTAAAATATTAATATTTAATATTATTCAATCTAATTCTATAATATATCACATCAGTAGTTCCATTCCCATCAAAAAATAATGACATTGTTTTCATTCAACAAATAGTTGAGTTGAGTTGAGTTCATATCAGATCTGTTGACTACCTACAATGTGCCAGATACTGTCATCAGTGCTGAGGATGCCTTCACAGAACTTACATTCTAATGAAAGAAAGGCAAGCATATATAGATAAAAAAGAAAAAGTATGTTAGATGGTGATAAATGTTGCAGAAAAAAATAAAGCAGGGAAGGGTGTTAGGAATTGCCATTTTAAATTGAATGGTCTGAAAGGGCTGCACTGAGGTGATATTCAAGCAGAATCAAGGAAGAGAAGGAACCCATATGTAGATATGAAGGAAAGAGGCTTTCTAGGAAGAATTAACAGCAAGTGTAAAGGCCCCGGGGGCAATATACTGCCTGGTGTACTGAGGAAAACAAATATGGTTTGAGTGAATGTACAAATGGGCACTGGTAGGAAAGCAAGTCCAAGCAATGGGAGCATAAAAAACAGAGCCTTGTAGACTAAGGAATGAGATAGAAATCTAGTTAGAGCTTGTGGACAAAAAGTGGATGGCCAGACTTATCTCAAAAGGATAACCGGCTATTGTGGTGGAGAACAGAATATAGTCTGGTGAAGGTAGAAGCAGGGTTAACTCTGAAGGCTGTTCTAATAATCTAGATGAGGGAGGTGGTGAGAAGTAGTGAGATTCTGTGTGTGTGTTGTCGCGGCCGGCGCGACAACACGGACAGGAACAAGAGGGCAAGGAGATGGTGAAATGGAGATGAAGAACAAAAGAGATGGGAACAGGAGGGACAGAGTGGATGGTATCCAAGCAATGCCGATTTTATTTAGGGTTACAAGTCATTATATACTGAGCAGTGCACAATCATGCAGAAACATCTATAGTGGGAAAGTTACAGCAAGAATTCCATCCATATCCCCACAGTTCTCCATATCTCTTTCCCAAATACCAGTAACAGACCCCATGAAAACGATTCTCTTGGTTCCCACCAAACTGCTATCATTAAAGATAAAAGGAGGCACAGCACATGCCTGTAAATGTGATTAGTGCTCTTAGGGAGTACAGCACAAGCCTACATGTTTATGTCTATATCAAAACAAGATTAACTGGCCTTCGACCGCAAGGGTAGAGGCCCAGATAGGCGGGTACCAGGAGTTTCGCTCAACTATTAACTCTAGCCTAGCCCGGGCAAAAATGCCCAGGCTGGCGAGTTCAGGAGCTCTTACTCAACTGTTGACGCCAGCCTGGCGCTGGGCTCCCCACAGTGTGTTTGTTATGTTTGTATGTGTTTGTGTGTTTGTGTGTGTGTGTGATGAAGTAGACCTAATTCACTGATGACTTGACAAGAGGTTTTAAAAGAAAGAAAAAGAGCACAAGCGACTTTACATTTTTGGAGTGAGAAACTGGAAAATTGCAAAATGCCATTCTCAAATACTTAACACCGATTTCTGATTTTCAGATTATTAGTAAAAAGAGAATATCAGGAAGTGAGATACTCCTAAATATGATAAAGAATGTGTATTTTAAAAACTAATAATTTTATGAATAATAGTAAAATACCAGTGGCATTCAGAATTAATTTTAAAAGCCAAAAAAGAATTTATCATGGAGAAAAATCCAGAAAACACTGAATAGCCTTCATAAGTAAATTGAACGAATTGTTGTTAAGTCATATAATGAAATATTTTAATGGCTCAAAATATTTAATACTGTGGTAAAAGCATACCTTAACAGAACAGGATACCAAACAGAATATAAAGTCTGATACCAGTTTTCTTTTCTTTTCTCTTTTAATGTTTATAGTAGTTTTGTTTAAGACTGCCAAAGCCTGGAAGCAACCCTCGATAAGTGAATGAACACAGAAACTAAGACACATCCATATAATCACATATTATATTTAATGATAAAAAGAAATGAGTTAATACCAGTTTTCTTAAAATGTGTATAAATGTATGCATGCAAAAAGGACTAGAGGGAAAATGTGTTGATGCAGCTGTGATTTTTCCTTTATAGTTTTCTATATTCTTTGTAAACTTACATATTGAATTTTTCTTTTCTTTTTTTAAGATTTTATTTATTTATGTATTCGAGAGAGAGAGAGAGAGAGAGAGTGTGTGTGTGTGTGTGCACATGCGCAAGTAAGGAGAGGGGCCAAGAGAGAGGGAAAGAATCTAAAGCAGACTTGACGCTGAGCACATAGCCCAATACAGGACTCGATCCCATGACCCTGAGAGTGTGACCTGAGCTGAAATCAAGAGTCAGACACTTAACCAACTGAGCCACCCAGGTACCTCCAATTTTTCTTTTCTGATTAGAAAAACTATAAACATTATTTTGACAAAGAAACACATGCAAACTGATTTAAGGCTTACTCTCAGATGCTTTTAGTAAGTGATAGTCAAACAATCAAGGGTAAGCTAAAATAATAAAATCTCATCTACCCAAAACTACATCATCCCTGTAAGACCATAAGTTGGAGAGTCAGAGTGGAGACTCATTTCCATTGGCTATAGTGAGGCTCGGGAAGGCCTGAGAGGGGCTGTCACACCCAGCTTTCTTTATCTTTAGTGATTCCTCAATCTCCCACCTAAAGCATGTTTGTCCAATTGAGGGGCCTTCCCTAGAAGGGTTTCATTCCTTTCAACAATCTGGGTCTCTGTGAAGAGAGAACTCCAACACTAAATAGGTCATGAAAGCCAACTCTGGAAGGAGAACACTACAGACTCATGGATTATCACTTACAAATTATGTTAACTGAATATTCTATTAACAGGAGATAGTCTCCTAGAACCCAAACATTTGGGAAATGTAAAGTAGCAAACAGATTTCAGATCAGTCCATTGTGAGCCTTTGCTTCTTTTGCACTTTCGACTTTTGTATCTTTGGTTCCTTCTTTGTTTCCTTATTGCACTTTCTGTTCTCTTTTACAGAGACAGAGAGTGCAATCATATCCTGTTAGAATGACTGATTTGTACGTGACTTGGTGGTTTGCCATAGCTCTAATGCCACCAGATTACTTTCCACATGGTGGTGAACGAGGGAAACCACATCTACACACTGGGAACACGTTGAATTTCACAAGAGCTTGTCACAAGTTACGTGTTTGAAGACTGTCTTGTAAGTTGACTTTAAATCATATTTTCATGGGCATGCTATCTCTTCAGTTTAGACTGAAAGCATTCCTACAACACCAGATTATTACAGAGGAAGAGCTGGACTGGCCAAAGATCTAAAGGAGACTTAGAAAGCTGACTCAAGGGTCACTGGGAAGATGCCCATGCTGGTGATTTCAAACGTTGCTTGTATTAGAATCATTTGAGGAATATGTTAAAAATGAAAATCCTTAAATTCCATCCATAGCCTTCTGTCACAAATATTACTCTATCTACTCACTGAAACAGTGTTTCTAAGATTGACTCCAGACCGTTGACTCAGAATCACCTCTGATAAAAATACAGCTGCTTTTCTCACATAATACATCTAGGGTATCAGCATGTATAGAACTACCTCATTCTTTTTAAATGGTCACTTCAATGCTTGTATTTACTGTCATTTTATTTTTTTAGCCAAATCCTACTGATGAACATGTGCATAGTTTTTAGTCAATCATTATTAAAATTAGTGTTACAGTAAACATCCTTGATCGTGTATCTTCAGGTACAACAGGAGGGTAAATTCTAGCTGTGTCAAGCCTTTGTTAGTATCAGAGATACAAAGATGCAACATCAAGTTGCATATGCCTAAAACCTGGTTTTTAGAGCAAGTGGGTGCTCTATTACTGCACTTTCCATAAATTTGCCTCTGCAGCACTTCATCCCCCACACAGTATGTTCCCAGGGCAATTAAGTCGTAACACTGGTGGTAGACTAGGCCCTGAGTAATCATCTGAAGATATGTAAAATGAAGTAGAACCTCTGGAGCCCCATCTCCAAAGATTCTGATTCCAGTTTCAGGTGGATATCAGGAATCCATAGCCTTGGAAACTTCCAGGTGACTCAACTGTATCTTGGTTTGAGAACCAAGAGCCTCCTACACTGAAAACCAGAAAACAGTCACTAGGTGGCAATGTTATTCACTTTTTTTTTTTTTAACTGATGCAAAATTAAGCACAACACTTGAGAGAAAGAATTCTTTTTCATCTTATTCATGTTTAAATTTGCAGACATTTCCCTATAGGAAGTTATTTTTTAAAATATACAAGAAGGTGCCTCTCTTTTATAATGCTCATATCCCATTACTTTTGAATACCATAATCAAAACACAAGGCCTCTTTTGTTTGAATAATAATCCCGCAGGGAATTTTTAATCTAGCTTTCATTTGCACACATCTCTCCTATAAAACCCTGAATTTCCTGCTCCCTAAAATAATAGCTGGAGTTTATCTTAGTGAAAAATATCTCTTCTTTTTTACTAATGTCTGGATCTCATTAAAGACAAAGACCAGCTGTGCTCTGTTTTGTAAGGCTTCCTCTGATTAACACTTTGCCATTCTCTTCCTAACTCAGCCCATAAAGGTGCATGGGTTCTTAGAAGAAATGACCTCAGAGGTCATCTAGCCCAGTGCTCACCTAAAGCAGGATCACTTTCTTTTGTCCCTGATAGCTGGTCCTTTTGCCATTGTTTAAATCCATACAGTAACAGGGAACTGACTACCTTGGACTTCTGGTTCTAGGCAGAATGATTTATTCTTTTCCCACATGGCATCTTTTGTATTCTCTATCCTTTTCCTCATCAAATTAAAAACTTTTTAGTGACCTTTCATGTGACCCATCACCATGCTTGTCACCTCCAATTAGTTGGGCACAATGCCCACATATCCACACATCTTAGCATACAATGTGACAATTACCTCCCTTATTCTGGCCACTTTCTCCTGTTAATATAGATTCTGTAGCATCTACAAGATGCTATGCCAGTGCTTGGCCCCAAATGCAAGCTGAATTAATACTGGTTTCCTTTGTTTTCTAAATTTTTAATCACATAAACACTACCCTCCTTCCATTTGTTGTTTGCTTGTGGCATAACCAGACCAGCACTGCTCTTTATACTATATTAGATAATTTATTTTCTAAATCAAAATGCATAGTGTAATATTTATGATATCATTTTATCAATGTTTTTTTGAATCTTGATTTTTATGATCCCTGTGTTAACTATCGCTGCCAGTGTTTTGAGATGCAAATGTCAAGGAGCAAGAATTTCCTGTTCCCTTCAAAGGTCTTTCTAGCTGGAGTAAGAATCATATTGACAGCAGAAAGTCAAATTTAATTTTATATATATGGGGAATCCACACAGACATGGAAATTCCAAAGACAGTCAGGTAACATGAGGTATGGGGGTAGGCATCTGGGATTTCAAAGGAAAAGAATGCGATTTGCAGGAAGATGAAAAAGAGTAAATGTTTGGTAAACAAATGTTTGCTGGGCCAGTGATAAACAATGGCACATAGAGGACTTTGATCAAACAGGTGTAGCTAAGTTCCTCCCTGTCTACAATGCCTAGTTCCTAAAGTATTGTAGTTATCTACTGTGATAGTCCTCTTCCTAGAGTAGGTCCTATACATCTCAATTCTTTTTAGGCAGTTGAAGAGGAATTAAAGAGCTTTTCCTGAATCTGCTGGGTCTTGATTACATTTTAACTCAAAATAATCTTCATTCCAAAGTGGCCCATCTTAGGGCCCCCTGCTCTTAGCCCCTACACAAGTATATTATTGTCTTTTAACATTCATCTCAGTTATTTGTAAGACCAGCACTGCTCTCTGGACGAGGCAGGGGCTAGAGCAGTGCCCTGGTGTATGCTAATGTTGGCTCCCCTGTGCATTTCAGCATTTTTAAAACCCATAAGACCAGTAATACTATTAAAATTAGAATGGCAAAAAAAAAAAGGGATGGCAAAATCAGAATAGTGACAAAACTATGCAAAAAATGGTGATGATGTAGATTAAAAACCATAATATCTTCCTTCATCACGTTTTTCCAACATCCTATGGGAAGACCTTACTAATGCAATAAAGCAAAAAGGAGGAAAAGATATATACATACTGGGAAAAAAAATAAAACTTTTTTGTTCACAGATGCCATGATCATCTATATAGAAACCCAAAAGAATCAACTAAAACAAAAACAAAAACAAACTGCTGAAACTGATAAACAATGATTAGCAACGTGCAGGATACAAGTTAGTATACAGGAAATCAACTGCTTTCTTATATAGTAACAATGAGCAAATGGAATTTGAAATTAAAAATGCTAATACAACTTACATTAGTACCACCCCAACTAAATATTTGGGTATAAACCTAACAAAATATGTACAGATCTATATGAGGAGAACTACAAAACTCTGATGAACAAAATCAAAGAATAACTAAATAAATGGAGAAATATTCCATGTTCATAAATAGGAAGACTTAATCTTGTCAAGATGTCAATTCTTCCCAACTTGATGTATAGAGTCAATGCAATGTCAATCAAAATACCAGTCAGTTACTTTATGGGTATCAACAAACCGATACTAAAATATATATGGGGAGGCAAAAGACCCAGAAGAGCAAGCACAATATTGAAGGAAAAGACCAAAGTAGAAGACTGACACCACCTGACTTCAAAATTTACTGTAAAGCTACAGTAATCAAGAGAGTGCTGTATGACAAAACAAACAAACAAATAAATAAATAAACAGGTCAGTGGAAGAGAATAGAGAGCCCAGAAATAGGCCCACATAAACATAGTCAAGTGAACTTTGAAAAGGAATAAAGACAATACGATGGGGTGAAGATAATCTCTTCAACAAATGATCCTAGGAAACCTGAATACCCATATAAAAAAAATTGAATCTAGACACAGGGTTTATAGCCTTCAACAAAAATTAACTCAAAATATTTCAGAGATTTGCATGTAAAGTGCAAAACAATAAAACTCCTACAAGACAATACAAGAGAAAACACAGATGACCTTGGGTAGGGTGATTACTTTTTAGATACAACAGCAAAGGCATGATACATAAAAGAAATAATTGATAACTTCATTAAAATTAAAAAGTTGTACTCTACAGAAGCTGTCAAGGGAGTTAAAAGACAAGACACAGACTGGGAAAAATGTATTTACAAAAAGACACATCTAATAAAGGACTGTTATCCAAAATAAGTAAAGAACTCTTAAAATTTAACATAAGAAAACCAATGACATGATTAAAAAATGGGTCAAAGATCTTAACAGACACTTCACCAAGGAAGATATACAAGTGACAAGCATATGAAAAGATGTTCCACACTGTGTGGCATCAAGAAATGCAAATTAAAACAATGAGATACCACTATACACTTATTAAAATGGCCAAGATTTGGAATACTAATAATACCAAATGCTGGCCAGGATGTGGAGCAACAGGAGTTCTCATATATCGCTGAGCAGAAATGCAATATGGTATAGCCACTTTGGAAGATAGTTTGCTGGTTATCTTATAAAACTAAATATACCTGTTATATCAGGCAGCAATCACTCTCCTTGGTGTTTGCCCAAAGTAGTTGCAGACATGTCTACACAAAACCAGCACAGGGATTCTTACAGCCACTTTATTCATAACTGCCCAAACTCGGAAGCAACCAAAATTCCTTTGGGAGAGAATGAATAAATAAATGGTGTTACATCCTGACAGTGGAATATTATTTATCACTAAAATAAATGGGCAATCAAGCCATGAAAAGATATGCAGAAAACTTAAGTTCATATTACTAAGTGAAAGAAAGCAATCTGAAAAGGCTATATGATCCCAATTATATGATGTCCTAGAAAAGGCAAAACTATGGAAACAGTAAAAAGATCAGTGCAGGAGTGGGGGATGTATATGCAGAACAAATAGGATTTTTTAAAAAGATTTTTATTTATTTATTTGACAGAAAGATCACAAGTAGGCAGAGAGGCAGGCAGAGAGAGAGGAGGAAGCAGGCTCCCTGCTCAGCAGAGAGCCCTCTGGGGGCCTCAATCCCAGGACCCTGAGATCATGACCTGAAGGCAGAGGCTTTAACCCACTGAGCCACCCAGGTGTCTAACAAATAGGATTTTTAGAGCAATGAAAATACTCTGTTTGATGTTATAATTATGGATGTATGTGATCATGCATTTGTCCAAACCCATAGAAATGTATAATACCAAGGGTGAACCCAAAGGTAAACTATAGATTTTGAGTAATCATGATGTGACAATGTAAATTCATCCTTGATAACAAATGTATGATTCTGGTGAATGATGTTGACAATGGGGGAGGCAATGCATGTGTAAGGGAAAAGGGTATGTGGAAAATCCCTGTACTTTCCTTTCAACATGTTGTGAGCTTAAAACTGCTCTTAAAAATAATAATAGATGACTTTCACTTCTGAGAAGATGGAGTATAGGTATTTTCCACTCTTCCTCCCAGTTACTACAACTAAAATCCGTGAACATACATATATAACAAACCAAACAAAACTCTGAACGATGGAGAGAATTAAGCAGACTCACCAGGGATCATGAAATCCAAGAAATGACAAGTTCCCTCAGTTTTATTTTTGCCTCATATATGTCACACTTGGAGCTGGAGATACTGGCAACCCAGAAATGCCAACTACAGTAGACAAAAAATTAAAAATAAACCCCAACAAAAACCTGCACTCTCTAGTCAAAGAAGCAGGGATGGAGCAACCTATCAAGACTGAACATTTTAGGTAATAATTACTCTACTTCTGTCAGCACTACAGAAAAATCTACAGATGCAAGCCAACGCTGAGTGGGAGTCTAGACTTCCACACTGGAGAGGGTATAAGAGGGTGCCCCATGCCCTCACCCATACTCCTGGGGTGGAGTCAGAGAAGGCTAGGAAGGAAACTGATACTTTTTTTTTTTTTAAGATTTTATTTATTTTACAGAGAGAAACAGCCAGAGAGGGAACACAAGCAGGGGGAGTGAGAGAGGGAGAAGCAGGCTTCCCGCCGAGCAGGGAGCCCGATGTGGGGCTTGATCCCGGGTCTCTGGGATCATGACCTGAGTTGAAGGCAGTCGCTTAACCAACTGAGCCACCCAGGCGCCCCAGGAAACTGATACTTTAATTTCACTTTAATTTCACTTTCATTTCAGCCAGCCTGAAAGGAGCTTTCCCTTTGGTATCCCTGGAAACCATGAGGGGAATATAGATCCACTCCCATCCAGCACCTCTCTACTGAAGTGATGTCAGAGAACATCTAGTGGAGAGTCAGGACTTTCATCACTACCTAGTGCTAATGACGCACTTCTGGTGCCAGTGGAGACCACATGGGAAGCTTGGAGTAACGTGGAGCCACAGACACACAAGCACTAGATGTTATGAGAACCCATGTAGAATTGGGGCTTCTACCTCCACCTTACCCTGATGAGGCAGGGCATACCTCTTCTCTGCTGGAGCAGAGTCAGAGGAAGTCAACTGAAACAGAAGTTGAACAAGATCCAGAGTCCCATAGTTTATTATAAAAATATCCAGGATTCAACTGAAAATCACTTGTGATACAAAGAAACAAGAAGATCTTGAATTGAATGAAAAAAGGTAATCTATAGATGCCAATATTGAAATGACAAAGATGTTAGCATTATCTAAAAATAACTTTAAAGCAGCCATCATAAAATGCTTCAATGAGCAATTTATAAACATATTCTAAACAAATGAAAGAAAGTCGCAGAAAACAAACAGAAATATAAAGAAAAAAATGGAAATTTTATAACTGAAAAATACAGCAGCTGAGGAGCACCTGAGTGGCTCAGTTGTTAGGTATCTGCCTTCAGCTCAGATCATGATCCTGGGGTCGGGGGATCGAGCCCCGGCATTAGGTTCCCTACTCAGCAGGAAGCCTGCTTTTTCCTTTGCCACTCACTCTGCTTGTGTTCCCTCTCTTGCTGGGTCTCTCTCTGTCAAATAAATAAATAAAATCATATATATGATTGCTGAAATAAAAAACTCAGTGGATGAGTTCAATAGAATGGAAGAGACAAAAGAATCCATAAACTGGAAGACAGAACAATAGAAATTACCCAATCTCAACGCAAAGAGAAAAAAGACTTAAAAAAAAAAAAAAAAGAGCCTCAGGGACCAGTAGGACTATAATAAAATATCTAACATTTGTGTCATAGAATTCAAAGACAGAAAAAAGAAGTCAGGGCTAGAAAAGTACTTGAAGAAATAATGGCTGAAAACTTCTCAAATTTAGCAAAAGACAAAACTTAGATTCAAAAAGCTGAGTGAACTCCCAACAGAATAAACTCACAAAAACACACAGTAAGCTAGAAAGATCATGCAAATATATCTTTTCTAAGTGAACAGAGTGAAAGAGTCTGATGTACCTAGTAGCTTAGTACATCTAGACTAAGGTCTAGAATAAGCCTCCCAATTAATGGAGGATTCTATTTCCTAACCCAAATAGAAGGTAGGCTGAATTTGTCATCAAAATGTCATTGCATTTGCCTAAGCATGAATCTTTCATGCAAGGGACTTTTTGGAAAGCCTAAAAGAACAGACAGTGAGGTCTTCTTGTGCCTTGGGTGTTTTTGTCTATTTGCTAACTCATACTTAAATATGTTGCAGAATTCTATCTGAGATTGTTTTCACTATAATATAGTACTATGGTAGCAAGATTCTGAAGAAGGACTCCTGTAACTCCCAGCCACTCCTTAGTTGTTGGAGACCATAAACACTTAGAAAAACTTGAAAACTGTGACTAGCTGAACTGATGTAGGTCATTCATGACATGGTACAAAGCACACCTATTATATGAAGCAGCCTAAATAAGTAGGCTATTTTCTGCAGATTATATACTTGGAACATATTAAACTAATCTTCTTTATTTAATGATAATATATTATTGTCAGCAAATCTTTAAATAAGGTCAAATCATGTGGTTTAGATGGGGAAGGGATAGGATATATACATCAAATACTAAGAGTAGGGCTTAATTCTTAAATATTTGGAGAGTAATTAGGGACATATACACTTCAGTAGCAACCCCTTTAGGAGAGTGAAATAAATGATAGAAACCAAAGGAAAATTGTAAAATGGGAAAACAAATGTAGATTTGATTCAAGAAAATATATCAATAAATATTGTTAAACACCTTAAAAAGGTATGGGCTCAAAACAATAACATTTTTTTTAATCTCATACACCATTGCCTTGGCTAGGTGGTGCTTTCAGACTGGACTGCTCAACAGCTCTCTCCTGGGTTCTCAAGGCCACTGTGGTAAGCTGACTTATTAGCAGAGTGTTGGTTGATCTGGTACAGCCTCACTCACCTGTCTAGTGTTGGGAAGACAATATTGCTTAGTTCTCTTCCTCATCACCTTATGTTCTCCAGCAGGCTACCTCTGGCTCATTCTCCTGAAAGTGTTATATGGAAGTCCTTTCCAATGCCCTGCTTGCCACATGGTTGCTAATGTCCCTTGGCAAAAACACATCACAAAGCCAAGCCCTGAGATGCACAACTTCTCAAGCAACAACTACCTAAGGTTGCTCTTAAAGAAAGGGAAATATTGTAGCTACTTTTCATCACCCTTGAAAAGAGTGTGCCAACTTGTGCCACTGTGCATATTATAACAAGTAATGTTAATCTCTTCTACTGTCTTGGTAAATAATTTTCTTGCCATAGAGAAATGGCATTTTCTTCTCATCATCAGATATGGCATGTGAGTTAATTTTGAAAGGCTTTATGATTCAGATTTAAATAAAAGGATAATCATTCATGATAATTTCAAAAGACACAGAAAAAGCATTTGACAAAGTACAACATCTATTCATGATTTTTAAAACTCTAAACAAAGTAGGATTAGGCAAAACGTACTTCAACATAGGAAAGGCCATATGTGAAAAACCTGTGCTAATATATACTCAGTGGTGAAATCTGATAATTATTTTACAATCAGGATTAAGGCAAAGATGTCCATGGGACACCTGGATGACTTAGTTTTCTGGGCATATGACTCTTGATTTAGGCTCACATCGTGATCTTGGGGTCCAAAGATCAAGCCCTGCATCAGGCTCTGTGCTCAGAGGGAAGTCTGCTTGGGATTCCCTCTTGCCCTCTCCCATTGTTCCTCCCCCTGTTTCCATGCTCTCTCCTTCTCTTCCTCTCTAAAATAAATAATCTCTAAAAAAGTAAAAAAGACAAGGATGTTCATTCTCACAATTTTTATTCAATATTGTACTGAAAGTCCTAGCCACAGCAATTGACAACAAAAAGAAATAAAAGGCATCCAAATTGACAAGTAGAACTTTCACTACCTACAAATGACCAGATTCTCTATGTAGAAACCCCAAAAGACTCCACCAAAAAACCACTAGAACTGACAAATGAAATCAGTAAAGCTGAAAAATGCAAAATTAATATACAGACACTTGTTGCATTTCCATACACTAATAATGAAGTAGCAGAAAAAGAAATTAAGAAAATAATCCCACTTGCAATTGCACCAAAAAGAATAAAATCCTTAGGAATAGCTTAAACAAAGATGTGAAAAACCTGTACTCTGTAAAATATAAAACACTGATGAAAGAAAGTGAAGATGACACAAACAAATGGAAAGATATTCCATGCTCTTGGATTGGAAGAAATGATATTGTTGAAATGACCATACTACCCAAAGCTATCTACAGATTTAATGTAATCTTATTTAAATACCTACAGTATTTTTCACAGAATTAGAACAAATAATCCTAAGTTTGTATGGAACCACAAAGTAATTTTGAGAAAGAACAAAACTGGAGGTATCACCATCATAGATTTCAAGACATACTATAAAGCTTTAATAATCAAAACAATATGGTACCAGCACAAAATCAGACGCATAAATCAATGGGAGAGAATAGAGAGCCCAGAAATGAACACCCACTTACATGGTCAATTAATTTATGACAAAAGAGGCAAGAAAGTACGGTGGGGAAAAGACAGTCTCTTATAACAAATAGTCCTGAGAAGACTGCACAACTACATATAAAAGAATGAATCTGGACCATTTCCTTACACCATACACAAAAATAAAACTCAAAGTGGATTAAAAGACCTACATGCAAGACCTGAAACCATGAAACTACTAGAAGAGAATATAGGCTGTAATTTCTTTGACATCATCCTTTGCAACATTATTCTAGCTACGTTTTCTAAGGCAAGGGAAACAAAAGCAAAAATAGAATATTTGGATAACATCAAAATAAAAAGCTTTTGCACAGCAAAGAAACCAACAACAAAACAAAAAGATAACCTACTGAATGGGAGAAGATATTTGCAAGTGATACATATGATTAATATATTTGAGGTTTATGTCCCTCATCTGTCTTCTTGTCCACGCCACTGCACACCTGCCCAACTTCCATTTCCAGAAATTTACATCTTTGCTTGAGGATGCTTTTTTGCCACAGGAGTCTGCTTTCCAACAAAAGTGGCTGGGTGTGCTAGGGAATTAATATCCTCCAAGACCAGCTGTCAACCAGTAACTGACAGGATTTGGGGTATAAAATACCACATTTCGGGGCACCTGGTGGCTCAGTTGGTTAAGCGACTGCCTTCGGCTCAGGTCATGATCCCGGAGACCTGGGATCGAGTCCCACATCGGGCTCCCTGCTAGGCAGGAAGCCTGCTTCTCCCTCTCTCACTCCCCCTGCTTGTGTTCCCCCTCTGGCTGTGTTTCTCTCTATCAAATAAATAAAAATCTTTAAAAAAATAAAATAAAAAATAAAATAAAATAAAATAAAATAAAATAAAATAAAATAAAATAAAATAAAATAAAATACGTTTCCCTCGCCCTTCAACAAGAATAAGTGAGGCTTGTGTTTTACACTGGTCCCCAGAATTCTCCCAACACTCTACTTGCCCAGAAAGTAGCTGGTTTAATAATGAATCCTTTAGTGGATTTCTTCACTTATTTGTCTCATTTCCCCATTTCCTTACCTTTATCTCACCTAATCCAAAATAAAATATAACAACAAAAATAAAACAACAGAAAAAATCTGCTAGTACTGGAATTCTTTCTGGTACAGCTGAAATGAAGACAATATCTATTAGATACCCAAAAGGCAGTGTCATGGTAGCAGCTGGACACCCAATCTCTAAAACTTGTGGAAAAACCAGGCAAGAGATATAAATTTGGAAGTCATCAGCATATGGAGAGTTTGGAAGTCATAAGAGAGGATGAGATCATTAATAGTGAATAAAAATAGAAGAGCAGTCTAAGAATGGGTTGGAACCTTTGGTCACATTCATATTTAAAGTAGGAGAACTGGGAAGGAACCAGCAAAAAAATGTGAAGAAGCAGCAGCCAGGGAGGTCAGAAGAAACTTGGGCAAATGAAGAAAATATTTCCAGGAATTAATAGTGCTTATTCCTGGGTCTCACTGTAGATGAAAGGAACTAGGGTCTCTGTTGGTTCACACAGGAAGCCTGCATTTTTGAAGCCCTATCAGATATTTTTTTAAGCACAATAAGATTCAAGAAATACTGAACCTTAGAAACTCCTCTTTTCAGGGACACCTGGGTGGTTCAGGCAGTTAAGCATCTGCTTAAATAAATAAAAATAAATTAAAATCTTAAAAAAAAAAAGAGGAAACTCTTACCTTCTCTTTTTTGGGGGGTGGGGGAAGGAGTTGCGGTGTAGCTAGCATGGAACAGATAAGCCTTTATTCTTTCTTGGTAAGTACCCAACATTATAGGTGGGTATTTAAATTGACTTCTCAAAAGCTCATCCTGCTACTTAAGCATATTGTGTCCTTGTAATTAGAGGTTATATCTGTGTACAATTTTGAGTTAGCTAAATATGGATCTTTTCCTCTGTAGTTGAGGTTATCCTGAGTTGATAATGTTAGTTGCTAGGCACTTCACATTCTTGAACTAGATCATTTACCCCAAACAGGTCTATAGAAAATTTGCATCTTCTTAAGATGTGAAATCAGATCAGATAGCAAGGTTTCAGCTTACGTTAATGCTACAGATAACTTTTTTTGCAATCATGACTAATAATTATACTAATAAGACTGCTTTGTTAAATTATCAGTATTTATACATCCAAGTGAAATCTCCTTGAGATAGTCTGTTAGGAAGCCATACACTACATTTCTGAAAATCTTCAGAAATATCCTCAGTATCCATGGCAACTACATTTGACTAGCATATTGTCATTTTTTTAAGTAGTTTTGATTTTAGAATTACTTATATTGATACCAATGACAGTTAACACCTTTTCATGATTTCCTGTAAACTGAATGTGTGTCCCCAGATTCATATGTTGAAACAATCCCAGTAAGTTGATATTTGGAGATGGGGCCTTTGGGAGGTGATTTGGTCATAAAGGTGGAGCCCTCATGAAAAGGAATTTGTGCCTTTATAAATGAGATCCCAGAGAATTACCTTCCCCCTCCCCCATGTGAAGTTATAGGAAGAGGGCTATCCAAAAACCAGGAAGCAGGCTGTCACCAGGCACCGAATCTGCTGGTGCCTTCACCTTGGACTTCCCACCCTCCAGAACTGTGATAAATATTTGTTGTTTAGCCATTCACTCTATGGTACGTTTGTTACAGCAGCCTAAACAGACTAGGTCAATGATTATCATAAGTCGACTCTACAGAGTAGCCTCAAGAAGGTTTGCAACAAAGTGTTATAAGTTTAACAGAAGAACATAACCACTTAAAGAAGAAAACTCTTAAATGGCATGCTGTTATTAGTAGAATTAAAAAAACTATAGGGGCGCCTGGGTGGCTCAGTTGGTTGGGCGACTGCCTTCGGCTCAGGTCATGATCCCGGAGACCCGGGATTGAGCCCCTCATCGGGCTCCCTGCTCAGTGGGAGGCCTGCTTCTCCCTCTCACTCCCCCTGCTTGTGTTCCCTCTCTGGCTGTGTTTCTCTCTGTCAAATAAATAAATAAAAAAGTTTAAAAAAAAAAAAACATAGAGTTCCCCAAAGAGACAAGAGCAGTCACATAATTTGCAAAGCCCAGTACAAATGCAGGGCCTCTTATTCAGAGAACAGAGGGAAGATGTTGGTAAAAGTATTTAATTATAAAGCTGCTCAAGCACATGCTCCCTGTCTCACCAGACTTTACTTATAGAACACAAGTTCAAAGATAATCATTAATTTAAATACAGCATCAGCAGAGCATTAGTCCAAGTGTAGGTCCCTTCTGAGTACGGCATCTATGTGGCAGCACAGGCCACTCACCCACGAGCCAACCTGTCCATGGAGCCCTGCAGAGATCACTGTTATTTAGATACTACCAGTTTCCACTGATGCATATAAATGTGACTTTGCCTTTGCTTCCTCTTTTAGATAGAAAACTTCTTGTATTTTTAATCTTTGTTTCCTTGTAGTATAAGAGTGAGAAGATTAGGGATGTCACGAAGAGGTGTACTAGTTAGGGCAACAAAAGCAAGACCTCTACAGTGGTGTGAGACACAGGGAACTACCTGGAGATCGTACCGTCCAGGCTGGCTTGCTGAAGCAGACCAGGAAGTCCAGGACATGGAAGTTTACTTTACCTCAAGTTCCAAGAAAACAGCAACATTTCCCCTGTGGGTGGGTTTCAGCAAACATCCTAAAGGCCACTTAATACAAAATTTTATGGAAACACACCGGGACAAAACAAGCATCACCCCTACCCACTCTCTGTTTGTTCGAGACCTCATTTCCTAGGCTTCCTGTGGCTGCCATGTCTAATTCAATAGACAACCACAAAAATATAGGCTATTAAACAACCTAAGGTTAATTTATATTATCATCATGTTCTAGGTTTCTGCTAAAATACACATGAATGATTTAAAGGGGTATACCAGCTCTGAACCTAAGTTTCTCTAATTCCCTGATACAGTGCAGTTTCCTGTGAACAGTGTCTTATCTTTTTGATGATAATTTTCTCCCTGGGGCAGGGTGGAACAGTTAGTTATTTTGTATCTCCTATATTCTTTATTATATCACTAAGCATAGGACTAACTACATACTAAATAGAGTTTAGTTATATATCATAATTGGAGAAAAATGTGTAGAAACTATACATAAATGTTCCCTTCTCCCCTCCTCATTTATTCATTCATTCATTCATTCATTTTAAACAGTAGGCATGTAAGTTTACCCTCTGGTCAGTATTTTTTAAAATATTTTATTTATTTATTTGACACAGAGAGAGTGAACACAAGCAGGGGTAGTGGCAGATGGGAGAGGGAGAAGCAGGCTCCCTACCTAGCAAGGAGCTAGATGTAGGGCTCAGGGCTCATTCCCAGGACCCTGAGATCATGACCTGAGCCAAAGGCAGACACTTAACCAACTGAACCACCCTGGGGCCCCATAGCCAATTTTAAATGTAATCATGGTGCACCTGGGTGGCTCAGTCAATTAGGCATCCAACTCTTGAATTTGGTTCAGGTCATGATCTCAGGGTTGTGAGATCAAGCCCCATATTGGGCTCCTCGATGAGCACAGAGCCTGCTTAAGATCCTCTCTCTGCCTCTCCCTCTGCCCCTCCCTCCCAGACACCCCTCACTCTTTCTCTAAATAAAGAAATGTAAATATTAACTTTGATGCACTTCCCTAAGTACTACAGTACAGGATAATTTACAGTGTTATTCAAATCTGGTAATATGCCAATGGTAAGAGTATTAGAGTGAGGTTATTATATTTCTGTATATATACTATATAAATCCATCAATTTCTAGACCCATTTATGACACATCACAGACTTACTTAAATCATTTCGAAATATTTTCTGAAGTTTTTGAAAGAGTTTCATAACAAAACAATCTTTATCTCAACTGATATTAATCATGTAATAGTATTAGGAGGAAGTAAGGATATCATAAAATCCATTTTTAAAATATCAAGTATTCTTTCCACTTCCATACGATTCTTCTGTCACTAATTCACTCATATTAATACTAATATTGAACTGAAGTTGTGCCAGCTATATATAGCCTCACAACTTAGGTCTAAACAATAAAGAACCATTTTAGAATGACCTTGAAGAAGAAACACTTGGACCAATGACTTGAACTTTCCATGAAGCTTCTCAGACAAAAGAGAAGGCAAATTAGTGAAGGAAGAAATTAGAACAGTAAAGACTAAAATTTCCCCACACTGAACATGAGGTAAAAGATTTTCCAGTCACAATGAAAATAGAATTTGCTGACAAGGTCATGATCACATCAGACAGCTCACAACAGGGAACATGGAATTTACAAAAAACATTATTTTTCTTTAACTATAAATTTGGAATGTTTCCAAACTACATCTGGGAAATGTCTGTCTGCCCTTGACCATTATATTGCTCAATTTTCCCTCTTGTATCTCATTTACCACACTCATGCCACCTTAAGGTAGTAAATAGTTCACTGACATGAGGTACTGAACACAGTAAAAGACTCATAGAAACAGAGTAGAATGGTGGTTTGCCAGAGGCCAGGGGTACATTGGGAGTTGCTCTTTGGTGGGTATAAAGTTTCAGTGATGCAAAGTAAGTTCTAGAGATCTGCCTTACAACATTGTGCCAACACTTAAGGGTAGATTTCATATCAAATGCTCCTACTACAATTATTTTAAAGGTAGTAAGGAAGCACTCAATTGCATTTAATTCTAGGCATATTTTGCTTCGTTAGCTGATATAATTGATTGAGGTGATTCAGATATTCATCATTGGTAAGGCATTCCTCATTAAGTGAACTGGAACATCTGTGCTCCTAATTTAATGCAAAACCCCCATGCCTTTCTGATCTTTGGGACTTGGCATTATTTTTGAGAAGTCTAACTAGGTGTTTGTACCACAACTGATTAACACACATCCTCACAGTATAGTTCAGTGCAGTAAAGCTTCCCTGACAACAAAAAGACTTTATTCACAATACAATGAATGATTCTGAATCTACCACTGATGGTGGGAAATGGCCTCTATTACTGTTCATTGAGGGAGGATCCTGTTATTTTAGGATAATAACTGCAACAAGGTAGACTTCTACTCATTTCCCAAGAATGACATTGATTTGCAGCAAGATCTCTGAAGACGTTATCTGCCATTAGAAGACATAGTTCCATCCTAAGGCCAAGAAAACACTTAGGATGCCTGTTTCCTCTGTAGAAATTAGATGTTTGGACTTACTTGGACAGGTAGCATTCATGTAGATAGGTGTTTAAAGTTGCACAAAGCACAGTTTAATGCCTTTGAGGCAGTTGGAAGGAACTGAAACATGCTCCCTCCAGGCCATGCAGCCTAAAGGGATTCTGGGATAATTAAATGAACTCCATAACCCAGATAAAATCCAAGATTCATGAGGTCCAGTCTCTTCAGGCACTGCTATCGAAGAAACACAATTGTCATGGCTTCTAAATAATACAGCCTTAAGGAATTAAATTATTGGAAGGGTTCTAGAGAGCCTTTGATAGTCACATTTCTGTGGCATTTTACACAACATTGAAAAAGAGCAGATTATTCGTCTCAGATAATTGACTTTCTCGATGACACCACTGAAGTTCAAAAGTCAAAACTAGGTTACTTGCTTCTTTAGATCAGCATCAAAGGGAATTCAATTCACAATCCATATCATTTTTAAAATTCCCTTTTCCCAGGCGTCTGGGTGGCTCAGTGGGTTAAGCTTCTGTCTTTGGCTCAGGTCATGATCTCAGGGTACTGGGATTGAGGCCACATGGGGCTCTCTGCTCAGCAGGGAGCCTGCTTCCTACTCTCTCTCTGCCTGCCTCTCTGCCGACTTGTGATCTCTCTCTGTCAAATAAATAAAGAAAATCTTAAAAAATATATAAACAAAATCTTAAAAAAATAAAATAAAATAAAATTCCCTTTCCCATGGAAAAGTGTCCTCTTTCCCATCTCAGCTGAGAATGCATGGCTACAACATGGGTGGGACAGCAAATGGGAGTGGAAACTGATGCACAAACAGTAACAGATGATTGCAAGTTCTTCTGTGAGAATCCCAGTTCCATTCCCTTTCTATTTTTCAGTCACTTGGGTGTACCACTCTAATCCATGCTTGTCCTAAGCAAAACTGTATAATCTGGCCTCCCTTCTTAGCTTCTGTCTTCTCTTATTTTCCCTGGATAACTAGTAACCTGCAATACTTCATTCAAAAATCATTCTTACTCCTGCACCCAATAAATGCCAAAACATTTGGAATCTCACCTCCTAGCTATCCTTGGGGTAATTTTTTGCATTTATAGACTAATCCCACAAAGTTGATATATTACTCCTCTAGCAATCATTTGCATTTCCCTCAAAAAGGAAACTGTCTCCCCCAAAAGCATTAAATTTTGCTGGTAGTTCAGACTCCAAGAAAGTAGGCAGGGAGATGATCTGGAATAAAAGTATTCTCTAATGTGCTATGGTGAGTGCTGTGATTTGTGTAAGACCCATGATTCACAGACCTGTACCCCTGAAGCAAATAATACATTATATGGTAATTTAAAAAAGTATTCTCTAAACATGCCTAAAATCATAAAAGAATAAATCATTGAAGTGACCCCTACTCTGCCTCATCACGCTATTCAGAATGACTCTTACCCATTCCCACTCTCCCCAATAATATCACCTATTCTTCTAGACCTGAAGCTTGTGTGGGAAGAGAGAGCATCATTAATAGCTTTGCAGTCACTATACCATCTAGTGTAGTACGTTGCATACTGCTGTCACTCAAAGAAGACAAACTGAATTTCTAATTCCATATTTTTCTCATTTTAAGAAGTGGTCTTGTCTGATTTCTGGGGTCTCAACCTCTTCATCCCTCAACTAAAAAAAAAATCCCTTTCTATTTTCTCCATATGCCTAATTAAGATTTCTACAAGAGACAGCAGTGCAGTGGCTGTACTGATCAAACTTATTTTTGCCTCCAACACACAGTAAGCATTACATTTCACATCATGACCCATTCTACTTAACACACACACATACACACACACACACACACACACACACACAAGTTTCACAAAACAATGTTATGTGGGATGTACCCTGATAATTTCTATTTTATTTCTTAACATCATACTTGTGACCCACTGAATAATTAATTATCAAGACCTAGAGTTGGCCGTGACCTGAAGTTTGAATAGGTTGAGAACATCTCAGGGTTTTGATCAAAATCTGAAATGGGTCCAAACTTGGGCACTTTGATGTTGAACAAATGATTTAGTTCCCATAAGCTCCAGTATTCTCTCCTTTAAGATAGAAGTAACAATAGTGCTTACCTAGAAAGATTGCTGTGGGAGATTAATGCACCCAAGGCCCTTTGTTCAGCATAAGACATACAGTAAATGTTAATAATTGTTAGATCTCATTATTCACTCTGAATTCATTTGAAAAACTTGGAAAAAGAAGTTATATAAATGTAAAATATATTTCACTCCCTCTGTGCTTAACTATATTCTATAATTGTTTTGAAGATTTATTTATTTATTTTAGAGAGAGAACACACATGAACAAGGAGGGGAGGGGCAGAGGAAAAGGGAGAGAATCCTCAAGTAGATCCCCCACTGAGGGAGGAAGCCAACGTGACACTTGATCCCAGGACCATGAGATCATGACTTGAGCCAAAACCAAGAGTCAGATGCTCAACTGACTGAGTTCTATAATTTTATGCCTTTAACTTCATTCAATAATTTTATGTGCCTATAAATCTTGTCTTCTCAGCTGTTACAACTATGCTGGAAGTCGTCAAAGTTTTTCTTCTATTGCATATAAGCATTAGCTCAGAGCTGAGATTCAAGTACTACTGAAGTTCTTATCTAGCTGCTTTTTTGCAAATAAGTTTTATAACATGTAAAGGAAAATGGTAATGTAAAATAAATTAAGGAGTAGGGAAAGGGTAAATTATTTGCAACTGTGCATTAATACTTCCAACAATGGCTGAAATTTATCTTAAAAGATAGTTTTCATTACTGTAATATGGAACTTTTCCCAAACAGTAACTTAAAATAAATATGAGAACACCAAATCATAGAATCATGGTATTTTTGAGAAGTGCCACTTAGAGTGAAAACATCTTATGAAAACAAGAACTCTCCACTTGTTTTGCCCTCATAAATCAGGAAGCGGTATTCCAAACTGATGTAGGAAAACAGTGAAAACCAATTTCTGAAAATTACAAAACCCTATATTGCTATGCTAAAAGATATAACAAGATTACTCCCTAAGGGAAGAATATGATACTGTATTATACCAAAAGTGCATTTTTATGAAGGCATTTTATACAAATAATAATAAAGCAGTAAAATAAAGCTGATCTAAATAATGCCAGAAAAGGTAAAATCAATAATTATTCACTGAACACCTCAACTAAAAACTGTGGTTTTAAAATGTAAGTGCTTACAAAGGTACACTTAAAAAGGTAAGTGCTCAAGAAATTAATACGTGCTTGGGCAACTAAGATAAATACATTAACTTCATTAGCATATTGAGCTAAATAATATGTTGAGACAACATGAGAGACACCACAGAGGAATGTATGGCTGATTGAACAAAAGAGGGAAAGATTGCTGTGGGTGAAGATGCTAGAGGAGGGTGAAATTTAAGTCTTGACACCAACTGCTCTCTACAGTTGTCCTTGTGGAAAAGGACTAGCACCATCTGTCTAAACCCCTGCTGGGAGGAGTTAGTTAAAGGGTTACTGAGTATGTTAGGTTACTATGCACTCAACCCTTGACGAGAACTAGGGTTTAACAGGGCAATGAAATGTTTGAAAGTTCTGTTGACTTCTGTTGTTTACAAATTGGAGAAGAAGTATATATTTTATAGTCAGTGGGTGCCACTCTGGCATCCGTTTAGGATCCACACAATTCCCTCCCTTTTTTAAATATAGTAGTTGTGTATTTAGGATTTGAGGTTAGACACATGCTAAAATATGACACAGTCTTTCCTGCTGGATAGCTCAGAACACCCAGTTATAATTATGTAAACACTGAAAAAATGTTACAGAGGAAGTGAGAGGTTTACATATTAAAATGAACACTAGCATTACCAATGGTACGCAAATATAATTTAAATCTATTCTAAGTAAAAGTTCAAGATTTACTCCAATCATTTCTGCCAAATTTTGTTTTTACTTTGTGCTAGAATTTTTGAAGAGTAGAAATGTCTTAAAGACAGATTTGTCTTGTATTATCCAAAAAGGTGATTTCTATTAATAATTTTCCCCTGGTGACATTTGGAGCTTGACAAGAGTAATGAGGACAATGGGACTAGTGACCAAGCGTTATTATATTGATTTTTCCATTTATCTTCCTTTGATCAGGTTTTCAGGGGACTTCCTGAAATTAACAACCACAGCAGCCCACCAAGGAGGAAATAATTTGGAAAAACAACAAACCCAATGGTGGGGAGGATAATTTGCAGTTAAATATAGCATATATATATATATATATATATATATATATATATATAATTACTCTTAAACATACTTAAAAAATTAATAGCTATACAAACTATCAACTAATTAACTAATAATTTGTTGCCCTTGGAGTAGTCTTTCAATTTTCTTTTTACTTTAGTTATTTACTTTGGAGACTCAGATGAAGAAGAAATATCAACCCTTTGAAGGTTTAAGCAAACACTTTCTGTATGTGCCTAATGTGAGTTCACATGAGAGAATCAGCTGGGCGCTCTGGGCAACAGGTCTTGTGTTCACACAGCAGATGCCCTAGAAAGATAACAGAAATACTTTCCTCTAATTAAACACATGGCTATCACAACTGTGTTCTTTAATTTAAAAACCTAAGAAGATGAGCTGACCATAAACCCCTAATGAACCAAAGATTGGACACGTGTTAAAAGGCTGGGAATTATCTTAGTCCATTAAATATATCCTCTAGTCAGATAATACTTGTATCTTGATGGGCTGGAAAGCCAATTGCATGAAGAAGAATGAAAGTGATGTGGTTGCTCTCTTTGTAAAAGAGAAGATCATTACAGGGATACTGGCAGTGACTTCAAAAATTTTAAGAGCTAATACGTATTAGGAGTAGACATTGTCTATTTTATGTGGAGGGCAGCCCTTATAAGTGGAAATTAGAAGAAAGATTTCAGTTCAACAGAGAAGAACTTTTTAATTAGAGTACAAATGATCTCATAAGAGTGAATTCTAACACAACTCTATAGGTTTAAGCTAAGAACACATGCCTCTCAGGATATACCAGAGTGCTGATGGAAAATTACATTAGAATTGCTAAGGATCTGAAATTCTAAGCATGAAAACATTTTATATTCCAAGTCTCACTAAATTCTATGAACACAATTTAAAACTTTTAACTCAAGTGAAGTTGCTGGAACTCACAGAATTGAACAAAATTTAATACAGAATTATGGGAGAGTAGAAGCCTTCCAGGAAATTGAAAATACTTTTTCTGCCAGTTCCTGGATTTGAAAAGTTTCTAATCAAAAAGAAAGTGCTGAATAGGAACATGATTGTATTTACTGGTTGGTTTATTTCAAAAAGTACATTATTCTGTCATTCTTTCGATATCTAAAAGCGCCCTGCTCCTTGAATTAATAAAATGTTTTATTTAGACTCAACAGTGAAGGAACCTGTAGGCTGCACTTTGGTTTAAAAAACAAAAAACTCTGCTTTTGCCAGTTTCAAATTATGGAAAACTGTAAGCAGCACTGTTGGTTGTGCTAATCATAAGACTCAGTGCTTCTGTTTTTCCTCTTCTCTGCACACTGCTTAGACTTGTTGCTTTCCTTTGCTAAATATAGCTGGCTTCCTGCTATTTTCACAGCCGACTGGAGAATTTCATTAGGAAGGTGGAAAGCTAACACTGTCATTCTGATGAATAAAACGGTCAGCTGATATCTCTTCTTGCTCCAGTGGAAAAATTTACAACAACTAGAGGTGCTGAGAGACATAATGGAGTTTCATTAAAATGGCCAATTAGCGTAATAAGCAAAAGGCAAAAGGTGACAGCCTTCTCTCTCCCTCTGGTTTCTCTTATCGGGCAGGTGTTAAAAGCTCTAGTCAAGAGTTCAAAAGGGGATGGTCTTTCCTTGCTCAAACCTGGCCTCAGGGATGATTTCATGCCTGTAGCCTTATAAAATATGATTAGCTATCACTCTTCCGTGACTCTATGAATGAAGTACAGTGAGTCTCACCTCCACAAATCAACTCTGCAAATTTTCAGGGGCTTCTTGCTGCCTACAGAATAAAGCCCACACCCCCCAAACCAGACTTCAAGGTCCACGTATATCTTTCTAACCATACTTGCTTTTTCCCTACATTAACCCTTAACTCCATCCAACCAAAATATTCTGCACACCTTTGCCCCAACACACCTTTATATCTTTGTCATCTTTGTCTGGAATGTTAATATCATCTGTCCCGCCTATCCCAGTGTACCAGTCTGGCTCAAATCTCTCCATCTCATCTCTGATTATCCTCCAACTAGAATTCAGTGGTCCCTCTCTCACTTATATGTCATGCCCTAACCCAGTGTCTTGAGCTCCTTCTCAATGATATGGATTATTGATCTCAAGAGCTGAAGTTCTTAATTGCGCTCCAGTATCATTGGTTAGTGTTCAGGGTTAGAAGTGAAAATATCCCTCCTGATTTAACAATTGCAACCACAAGATCCTGCATGTAAATTAAATGTCCTCACAGAAATATTGAATTTGCATCAAATTCTTTTTCTCCATCTTATCTAAAGCTATAGATAACTTTATTAGATTTTATTTCCATTTAAAAAATATTTTCTCATTTTTTAAATTGTAGAATTGTACATAGTTCATTATACTATAATCCCATTCCCCACCTAGCCACAAAAGTTGAGTTCACCAATTATGGAATCTCTATAACAATACATAGGGATTTACATAATACTTTGTAAAAATTGTATAGTAGTTCATCATATGAATATAAAACTATTTGATCAGGGATGCCTGGGTGGCTCAGTTGGTTAAGCGACTGCCTTCCGCTCAGGTCATGATCCCGGAGATTCGGGATTGAGTCCCACATCAGGCTTCCTGCTCGGCAGGAAGCATGCTTCTCCCTCTCTCACTCCCACTGCTTGTGCTCCCTCTCTCACTGTGTTTCTCTCTGTCAAATAAATAAAATCTTAAAAATAAAACAAAACAAAACAAAAAACTATTTGATCAACTGCTAAAGGAAATATGGGCTTTCCCCCTCAGCTTTTTTTATCATAAGTAGTACTTTAACAAGCAATTTGTTCATATATCCTTGGAAATTTATGGAAATTATCTCTGGGATAAATTTCCTAGAAGTGGAATTACTGGCTCATAGGGCTTTCTGCATTTTTAATTTAGAGAGGTCTTGCCAAATTATACTTTAAAAACAATGCTAACGAACTCTGCAACCAATAACTTATGCGTTATTTTACTTTGGTACTTAGTAGTTGAAATGGCTAATTCATAAACTTTTCCTATGACTTAAAATACAATACATACATATTAAAAGAGACTTACAGAGATGTATGGACAGTATTTGGATCCTATTCAAGCACAGTGTAAAAATAAAACAGAAGATAACTGGGAAGATTTAATAATGACCAGATGATTTTTTAAAGATTTTATTTGTTTATTTTAGAAAGAAAAAGAGAGGGGAGGAGCACTCAAGCAAGAGGAGGGGCACAGGGAGAGAATCCCAAGCAGGTTCTGCTGCCCAGAATGGTGCCTGAAGCAGAACTTGATCTCACTATCCTGCAATCAACTTGAGGTGAAATCAAGAGTTGGACACTTAACCAACTAAGCCACCCAGACACCCCTAATACTGACTAGATAATTCATAAAATTAATAAAGTATTGCTATTTTCAGGTATTATAATGGTATTGTGGTTATTTTTTAAAGTCTTTTTTTAAGAAATACATAGTGAAATATTTTAAAATGAAATTATATGAGGTTTGGGTTATGCTTCAAAATACCTTGAGTGCGAAGAGAAGTGGACTGAGGTATAGAAAAAATAAGATTGACTGAAAGTTGTTAATTATTGAAGCTGGTTGAGAAGTACACGGAAGTTCATTGCATTACCCTGTGTATTTTCTATATTTGAAATTCTCCACAATCAAACAGTCAAGAAACAAAAGGTCTGCATTAAGATGTTTTGAAATGTTCCTTTGTAACTACTAATATCCCTTTAAAGAGAATAGCTTTAGGAAATTCGAAGGCTCCTACAGAATGGCCACAAGCTCACTGAATACCAGGAGGCTTGCTTCCAAGCCTTCTGCCTGTGATTTTAGACAAGAACAAAACAGGAGCCAGATGGTATGGAAAGCATACTTACAAGTGGATTCACGAGCCAAATGAAAGCTATAATTTAAGGGAAGTAACCAACAGTCCCCTTTAGCTTTAAAAATGTTTTTGAACTCAGAAACCGGCATGTATAGCACTCCCAACACAAACGTGTAATCTTTGGCCCAGACTAATGGATGCTCTTGTAGACAATGACAAAGTAGAATTTGTCATCTCTTTCACATGGAATTTCTTCAATTGCACCATCTCACCACATCCTTCCTTAGGGGGTCCTCTTTTTCCTCTTCCACTTTATGCATTCTTCACCCCTCTCTAACCTGTACCAAAGGAAAGAAAACATATTGTTTTCTTTGCCTAGCTATTCAAACATAGCCTTGCAAGAAATCATTTTTTAGGGCACCTGGGTGGCTCAGGGGGTTAAAGCCTCTACCCTCGGCTCAGGTCATGATCTCAGGGTCCTGGGATCAAGGCCCGCAGTGGGCTTCCTGCTCAGCAGGGAGCCTGTTTCCTCTGCTCTCTCTGCCTGCCTCTCTGCCTACTTGTGATCTCTTTCTGTGAAATAAATAATAAAATAAAATAAAATAAAATAAAATAAAATAAAATAAAATAAAATAAATCACCTTTTAAATACATAATACATCTTTTGACCAGTCTTATTAATGAAGTTTTTGTAGCAGTCAAAGCCCAGACTGACTAGTTTATCAGAAGGCTGAGGGGCGCCTGGGTGGCTCAGTCGTTCAGCTGCTGCCTTTGGCTCAGGTCATGATCCTGGAGTCCTGGGTTGGAGCTCCATATCGGGCTGCCTGCTCTGTGGGAAGCCTGCTTCTCCCTCTCTCACTCCCCATGACTGTATTTCTCTCTGTCAAATAAATAAATAAAATCTTTAAAAAAAAAAAAGGCTGACTCCCTCAACTTCTCTATTTCATTAAGTATATGTAGAGTTCACCAGTTTGTTATCATAGTGTGTAATATTAGTTTCAGGTGTAGAATTTAGTGATTCATCACTTACTTGAAAAAAGAAAAAATAGAGAACTATAGAGAACACATTCCCAGAGGGAAGGTGGGGTGGGGGGAGGATGAGTGAAACAGGTGATGGGAATGCAGGAGGGCACTTGTGATAAGCACTGTGTATTGTATGGAAGTGCTGAATCACTACACTGTACACCAGATTCTAATATTACACTATATGTTAACCAACTGGAATTAAAATAAAAATTTTTTTAATACTTCTGGTGGGGCGCCTGGGTGGCTCAGTTGGTTGAGTGACTGCCCTTGGCTCAGGTCATGACCCCAGACCGAGGGATCGAGCCCCACATCTGGCTCCCCGCTCGATGGGAGCCCTGCTTCTCCCTCTCACACTCCCCCTGCTTGTGTTCCCTCTATGGCTGTGTTTCTGTCTGTCAAATAAATAAAACCTTTAAATACATAAATAAATAAATAAATAAATAAATAAATAAATAAATAAATAAATATTAAAAAACTTCTGGAAACTAAAGAAAAGACAAAGAGAAAATATTTAAAGCATCCAGAGGAAAAAAGCACTATTTCTTTATATGGGAAAAGCAACTCTAATGGTAGATGATTTCTCATTCAGAATTCATGGGCACAATATTTTTCAAGGCTTAAAAGAAAGTAACTGTCAACCCAGACTCCTATATCCAGTGAAAAGATCCTTGAGGAGTAAAGAGGAAATCAAGATACTCTCACATGAAGGAAAACTAAGAGGATTTGTTACCAGAAGACATACACTAAGACAATGACTAAAGAAAGATCTCTAAACGAAAAGGGAACAGTAAAAGAGGCATCAAGAAGAAAGAATGAGTACAGTAAACAAAAATATTGGTGAATATAATTGACTTAAACTCCCCTCATAATTTCTAAGTAATGTTTGATAATTGAAACAAAAATTATGATTCCACTGAAGATTTCTACCCAACATAAAAAACATTAACACCAATTCTACACAATTTCTTCCAGAAAGTATAAGAGAAAACATTTCCTAATTCATTGTACAAAACTGGTATTACCCTGATATCAAAATCATACAAAGACAGTACAGAAAAGGAAAACTACAGGTCATAATCCTTCATGAACAGAGATGCAGAAATCTTTAACAAATGTTAGAATATATAATTAAGCAATAAAAACACCATAAAAATGGGTTCATAAGGAAATTGAGACTTGAAGAAAGTAAGGGATTTATCTCAAGTCAGAAAATTAGCAACATGTGCCCTCAGTACCTATTGCATAGAGCACTGGGTATGGGGAATGGGGAATGAATCTTGGAACACTGGGAAAAAAAATTTAAGTAACAATAAAAAAAAAAGAAAATTAGCAATATGGAGCTGAAATGAGATCATCCCCTCTCTAAGTCCCTGCATCCTTCATCACACCAAACCATAGTACCCAGGCAAATAATGGTATTTTAAATGTGTAAAGACATTTGAAAATTTTAAATGGCTTCTGCATATGTTGTGTTACAGAATCTTTGAAATGATCCTATGAGTTCAGAAGGGCAGACATTAGTCTTTCTACTTTCTACTTAATGAAACTAAAATGGCAAAAAATTAATGACTTGCCTAAGGTCAACGGACAAATTGAGGCTGAAATCAGGGTCAAAGCCAAATCCCTGATTTTCCAGGCTAGAATTATGTTTCACAATATCAGACTCCCTCCAGTGTCCCTATAAAACAACAAGGTCATCACAGCCTAAGGAGTTGGAGGAAAATCCTCACCAGCCTCAGGAAGTGGCATTGGGTAGAGAAGAGGGGGTGACACAGCTATGACTCAGAACTGACTGGAGCCTGGAGGGCAGGGAAACCCACCCTTCAGGTGAGGCAATAAGCCACATCCTTAACTATTTGTGTGAGTATTAGAAGAGTGCCTCTACTACCTTCTTCAAGAATTTTCTCTGGCCTAAACTTGTCATTTTTGGTTGAAGCAAAATACCTTTCTGAGAATTTTAACTAGATACCCTTTCCTTGACTTCTTGCCCTGCAAGTATTTTTCAGCCCTCATATTTTGAGATGCCTCTGTGCACCCTGAAGGAGGCACTCCTTTCAGGACATTGACACTATCTATAGGAATAAACTTCAGGAAATAAAAATAATAACATAAGAAAAATAAAATGAAGAAAACAAACTGAGAAGGAGCTAGCATTTGAGGGCTTATTCTCTTGCCAGGCATTCAGCCAAGTTCCCTACATAGATATTTAATTCTCACAACACCCATGAGGTAGGTGCCATTATTGTCATTTTGCAGACAAGGAAACTAAGGCTTAGAGAGGCCTGCAAGTGGCAGTATGTGGATCTGAAGCCAGGTTTTCTGACTCCAGAGACTCAAAATACTAGCTCTGTTGGGTAGGACATCCTTTGGTCACACAGAAGGTACATTCTTCTTGAGAGAGTAATGTCTCTCATTGGCCCCTATCAGGTGCAACTACTCCCAGTATTACTAATGTTAATAATCATAATTAACACTGAGTGAGTACTTGTGTGCCGACACTGGATGAAGATTTAAACCCATCATTCTATTTAATCCTTACAACAATTCTATAAGGCAGCTATTATTAGTACAGTCAATTAGCAAATAAGAAAACTGAGAAGCAGAGAAAGTAAGTAACTTGCTCAAGGTTACACAGCAAATAACTGGTTTAATCCAGGAAGTATAATGATAGTACTATCAAATTTTTTAAAAATAATAAAATTTTCAATGGAGAATCTATGGCCAATTCAACCAGGCTTACCCATTCAAGCAGCATCGAATACAAATGTTTGTATTGAGAGTATTATGTTCTAAACCAGCTAAGTGAACTAGTTCTTGACAAATCCTAAAGATGAATCTAATGGCAATCCCTTATGAGACATGTCAGCTGGAAAATTTCAGTGTTCCAAATGTGGCCAAATTCTAAGACCTCTATAAAGTACCCAATGATGACAAATTTTGCACATTTTTCACAATGCACTTTGTATTCCATACCATAATTTGCTCCTTACTTAAAAATACTAGAAAGTCATCTCATCTATTCACAGGCAAATAAACAATAACCTGGATATGTCATAATGCCTTATGGCAAAGGTGTTAACCTTGCCTAAAGGAGTAACAAAGAAAAACAGACTTCCAACTGTGTTTGGGTATTGAAGTTTTCAGAGCTGGCCTTCAATATTTCTGTACTTTTACAGAAAGCTGGAGAAGTGCTTAAATGTACCACTAGTTTTCTGTTGCTCTAGGTGGGTGACAGAATTTCTTTGGGGAAAGTCTGGGTTTGGCACAAAAATCAATGGGTCTTTGGTTATGCAAAAGTAAACGTAAGCATTCCACAGGAGAGAGAAGAGAGGGGATGGGGAATCAAACAGCTCTAAGTGTTCATGTGGAAGGTGGTCACATGTGGACTCTGACTCGGCAACGCTAACTTGAGGGGGGTCGTGGAAGTTGATTTCCCTTGGGAAAGGTGAATCTGGAACATAAGAATAGAAGCACACCCTCTGGAAAGGTACCTGCCCCCCTCCCACCAGCTGCACGTGGAGCATACAAATAGATGACTCTCAGCAAAGGCACAAGGCTGGTAAATGTTACAAATATATTGGACTTGTGTCTATTGCTATTTAATAGTATAGAGTTTCATGGTTTTCTTCCTTTTCTGCATTACATTTTCCCTGTAATTCATGAGACTTTTCAAAAGCTTTCTAAGTGCTACTACCTGGTGGTACTAACGCTTTGGGGAAGTAAGGAAGGGAAAGTAAGGCTCACATCCACATTTGGGAAAATCCATAAGGAGAGAAGAGGAGAAGACTGGAAAGTTAGTTTTTTGCTTTTTGTTTTTTGTTTTTTTAAAGATTTTATTTATTTGACAGAGAGAAACACAGCCAGAGAGGGAACACAAGCAGGGGGAGTGAGAGAGAGAGAAACAGGCTTCCCGCCAGGCAGGGAGCCCAATGTGGGGCTCGATCCTGGGTCTCTGGGATCATGACCTGAGTCAAAGGCAGTCACTTAACCAACTGAGCCACCCAGGTGCCCCTGGAAAGTTAGTTTTCAAATGTTTAGCAGTGACCTTCCTTGGTTGGGAAAATGAACAAGGAGGATAAGAACAATCAGAACAGAGATACTAAGAAAAAAAGAATTTGAAGAAATGATTGGATTTCTAAGATCATGCTTGCTGGGAACTATGCCATTTGAGTATTAAACAGGAGTTTCCCAAAGGCACCTTGGATCAGTTTACTTATTTTTTTCCATCTTAAAAAATTCCTAATTATTTTGATCATGGAAAATGATCAAATAGTCACTAATGGCTCTACTATATACATAGTTGCCTTGGGAAAAATAGGGTGGAAGATACTAGTATGAGCATGTGGTTCAGAATCAAAAATCCCTGGGTTAAAACCCCTGTTCCATCTATTATTTAGCCTTTTTGAACCTCAATTTCATTATCAATATAATGAATATCTTTATACCAAATTTTATATGGTTACTGGGATGAAATCAAAGTAAGGTACATTAAGCAACAGAAAATTTTGACTTTAGAAATGAACAAAAAACTAGGTAACTAACAAAAAAAAAGGATTTTAAAATGGAGACATTAACTGAGGGAATCCTTACAATCATTCATTCAGTTTTCTGACAAGTCCACTAACATGATATACACCATATATCACCAAACACAATAGTGGGAAACCTCCAATTTCATTAATACTGACCATTTAGCACAGTCCCTCATTTTTTCAAAATGTGTGTTTTGTATCCTATGAATATTTCCTGGTAAACACTAGGAAATAAAGAGTAGTCTTGCCAAAAATAAAGAACAGTCAATGTTCCTTTTGTCTTGGTCCTACTAATGCAAGATGAAGAGTTGTTCTTCTTCAGGGAAAAAAAAAAAAAAAAAAAAAAAAAAAAGCTTCTCTCCAAAGGTGTTAGGGGAAAGGGGGAAATAAGGTGGCAGTGAATCTTATTTTTGATCAAGCACACCTGCTTAGATAGCTTATCTAAGTTGTATCTTTCAGACTTCTCTCTATCTGAGCTTCCCAATGCCCCACCTACACACACAAAAAGGAATATATCTATCTTCCACTGAAATAATTTTAGGGAAAAACAAAATGCCTTAGATCACTTACCAATAAAACTCAGAATCATTATCGTTCTTTTCTTTTTTTTTTTTTTAAAGTAAATCCATCTCCATAAGTCATCACTTCCTTTTGGATACTTCTTAAAGGATACAGAATGGCAAAAACTACCTTCTCATCTAGGAATTGAACTGTATTAAGGAAAAATAAAGAAGGATCAGGGGAATTTCCTTTTACATGCTCAGTTTTTTAAAAATGGTGATGGTGAGATCTTATTTGGCCTAAACTCTTTCCAAAGAAGACAGAAAACTGCCCACATTAAAAAAAAAAAAAAAAAAAAAAAAAAAAAAAAAAAAAAAAAAAAAAAAAAAAAAAAAAAAAAAAAACCAAAAAAACCAAAACCCTACCAATTTAAAATCCTTACTTCCCTTTTCCTCATTCAAGCTTAAAATATTACCAGTATTAATTTCAGTGTTCTGCCTAGGTATTAAATCACAAACCACACTAACTGGTGAGAAACAAAGAAAAAAAAGAGACATTATTCCAGTCAAACCAGACAGTTGCACAAATAGCTCTGCAAAAGTCAACTAAATTACAGTTTTCACTCCCTCCTGAGTCAGAAGAGAAAGTTTCTAACTATCCAGCTTTGCAGGTTTGGGGTAGAAATTAATTAGACAAGTAAACAGAGCTTATTTGAAAGCGATAAAAATCTGCAGAGAAAGTACACTTGGGTTGGTAATGATTTGCCAACTTTTCCTCCTCCAGTGAAAATGCAGTATAGAGCCTAGAGAGCTGGGGATCAAATGGGACTCCCAGACTTGTCTCCTACCTGACATTATCGCACACCACAGAATGCCTCACTTTGTCATTCTGTTCTACTTCGCTATCACCATGTCTTTCCGCCTGCCTTGCTCTCTTCCCTCATCCCATCTGCTCTCCGTGTCTTCTCCTTTCTTCCCCGAGAAATTCCCCACTCCCACCCTCCTTCAACCACAAAGGGCATTCTCTCTCTCCAATTCTCCCAAAGTATTTTATATTTCTATATATCACTTACCCTCATTCTTCCTTGTGAATGGTAGCTGGGGGCATGCTCCCTACTAGGCTATAGAAAAATCTGAGAATGATGAATCTGTCTTTTCTCATCCATTAGTTCTCTCATGCACTTTGAACAGGAACAATATATTTTAAATTCTTTCTAATGTATGTTTTTTTCTGAGAAAGAAAGAGAGAGAATTTCTGCTCTTATAATGTTTTCAATCTTGCTTAAAGCACATATATACAGAAGAGGCTAATTAATAGTATAAGATAATTGCCAAATGGCCTCCAGACAAATTTATAAATACCACACTAACCCTTATTTGTACAAAAGCAAAAGCAGACACCCATAGACTGGATTTCAGTAGGTAGATGGAGAACAGCCTGGCAGGTGGGGAGAACACCCAAAGAAGACAAGGGATGGGAGTGAGAGTACAGCAGTCTACCCAGAGTCAAGGGTTTGTTTAGGGGAGAGTGGGGCTTTTTCTCCTGAAGAAACACCCAGGAAAGACCAAAACAGATTTCAGTCCCCAACATCTGCACCCCCACATGCATGTTCACACAAACATACACATACACCAACAATCCTTTCACAGCCAATGCTCTTCCTTCAAATGAAAATACCTCCAGGAGGCTTACACATACTGCTCATTTAGTAATATAGTTACATCTAATGTGTGTTCTTTTATTAGTAAGTTAGGTTTCCTCCCTTCCTCCCCATATACCACAAACTTTTAAAGCCAAGAATAAGGCCGGAATAGGAAAGATCAGATGTGCAGTTGCAAGTTACAGGAAGAGGAAGGAAGCAAGGGGGAAGACCCTGATGAGAGGAACAAGGATACAGAAAGTTAGAGATGCATGGTCCAGACTTCCCTGAACTTCAGCCCAGGAGGCAAAGAGCTGAAAGACCCAGAGAAGTTTCATAAAGAGATGGAGACCTCCAGAGCAGAGTGAAAAATCGCCTGGCTTTCCAGGGAACAAGGCAAGAAGACATAAAGACTCACAGAGAAACACAATGTCCACAAAGATGCTCCCTCAAAAGTGACAGGAATGTGGTGGTGTGGTGCTGTTAATGGTCAGATAGACCAGTTAGCACTTGTGCTCCTTCCCTGGCTCTCAAGCATATCAAAGGAATCCCAAAACTCCAACATGCCCCAGAGTAGGGGCAGAAGAAGAAGTTAATCAGAGGGCTGGAAATCTTGCCAAAGGATAGCCATAGTGAATGAGGATATGTATATCCTATATCCAATATATATAATATTATATTATAATATATATATTATAAAAGAGATAAAGATTTTAGGATATATCCAAGATAAGGACTTCACAGATGACATGGCAGAGATTCAAGGGATTTATAATGTCAGCAAGAGTCAAGGTAAGGCCAGATTGGCCAAGGAAGACCACTGGGTCCTGCCAGCTGAGATCATAGGTCACAAATTTACCAGCTGCAGATTTCTTCAACAAGAGGACAACAAGATGTTTAGCATCCACCCTGAGCCCTGAGTGGACAGTGCAATAAACACAGTAGAGGGTAGGGATTCTTCCCTTGCTTTAACGAAGCAAATCAGTCCTATAGCTAAGTATAATTGATGTTGTGTGAGAACAATCCCCCCCAAAAGACCTACTCTTACTGATCTAGGGAATTTACATATGTCCATGTCACATATGTAACAAGGTGTCAGTGTAGACTTTCAAATGTCTTGACTCTGACAAGTAAATGGATCTCCTAAAAGAAGCTTGTTCTAGCTCCTAGGTCACAGATTCTCAGTTAATGACACATGTGAAGTTCAAAGGAACCCCCAAACTCTTGGTCTAATACAAGCAAAGACAGAATCCCCTCAAGAAGCCATGTATACCAGACCCAATCGAGGTCTATTTAGTACATTTTAGTGCCACATTTTGTTGTGTCGGTCCCTTGATATTCTGACCTGGCATCTTGCCCAACCTGTCCTAACTAGTCCAGAAAACTTGTATCACCTTCTCAAAGATAGCAAGATGTTGTATAAACAGAAAATTATTTAAGAAAAAGAAATACAAGCTCAGTCATTTAAGTGTCTGCTTTCAGCTCAGGTCATGATCCCAGGGTCCTGGGACTGAGCCCCACCTCAGGCTCACTGAGCAGCAGGAAGCCTGCTTCTCCCTCTACCACTCCCCTTGCTTGTGTTCCCTCTCTGGCTATCTCTTTATCTGTCAAATAAACAAATAAAATATATAAAAAGAAAAAAATGCAAACTGAGAGTGCTGTAGGTAAATTAAAGTTCAAGGCCATCATTTCTGTAGGCTAGAAAAAAATCATAGTGTTGGCAAATATGTTCTCATCTTAAAGTAGGACCCAGATCCTTATCCTCCCATTACACAAAAACATAAGCAAGCAAACAAAATTCTTTTAAGCAACAGCCCCCAAAATGCAAATTTTACCAAAGATTTAAAAGGAGATATTCAAAAATTGCTATCATATACCACACAGAAAAACAACATAATAGAAAGTCCCACTAAACATTTCTATTTTCCTATAAATTCCTTGTCAGTTGCCAAATTTAGTTGGTTCCCCACCTCAATCCTCAGACCATCTTTAAAACCTCCTCTAGAGGTTCAATTCTGTCCCTAAACTTGCAAACCTAATCAGAAATGTGAAATCCTAAGTTCTAAAATGAGCCCAGTGATAATTGGGTAAGAATCTGTTGCTCTTTCATCATGGTCTCAGAGGTTTCTTCCCCATCCCTCTACTCCAAATAGATTGCAAAATATTCACCCAAAAGTTGTGGATTTATCCACTTTTATTAAATGTAAATCACATGCCACCTATACATTTACAATTGTGTTATGAGCACATGGTTGGGGAGATCTAGGTTCATAACTCAGATGTAGAATTTAAAATTAGCAAAGTGATTAGATCTCCTCACCTGCCTGACTTTATCTCTTGCCTGATGTGCCTAATGTTACACAGATTCTATCTGCAGGGACATAAACACTCACCACTCTATACTAATACCACACTGAATAGGTGAACACAACTGTAGATGTTCAAGAGAAATTGCTAGTATAGTCTCTCTTCTAACTGCAACATTAATTATTTTCATACATACATTCTTCCAATCTGCCTCACATTTTCATTTAAGTCCATTTTAAAGCACAAAAATGTGATCTTGTACTTAACAAATGTCTTATTCTCACATCAGAGTCCAAATCAAAAGCTCTACAGAGAAAAAAAATTAGGTAATTTATTAGTAAACTTTTCATTTTCTGATGTGGGGTATTCTTAAAAGGTTCTGGGTTTTTCCCCCGACAAAACTAAAAAGCAAAAACAAAACAAACAAATGAAAGTCTTGTTAAATATATATTTTGATTCATTAAAAAAATAAAAAAATTAAAAAAATAAATTTGAATATAATTTTGCCACTTGTTAATTTCTTGATCTTGGATACATAGGTCTCTGAGCTACAAAAAATAATAATAAAACTTATTACTTAGAAGAACAACAATAACTATTGAGTTACAATAAGGTGTGTGAAGATTTGTGTGAAGATTTAATGAGAAGGTGAATTTAAATTTCTTAGCCCAGTGTCTGGTGCATGTAAGCCAGTACGTGTTAGCTCTTATGAGACAGGCATAGCACTAAGGATTTAATGTATATTATTGCATTTAATCCAGACAACCCTGGACTTGGGCATTACTATTCCTTCATTTTAGTTAATGAGAAGGCTAAGGTATAAAAAGGTTAAGTAACTTATCTGGTATTGATTATTAATAAGTAATGAAGAGGAAATTTAAAGCCAAGTGAAATAGGGCTAATCATTCCTACCTTACAGTATTGTTGTCAGGATTAAATTAGTGAACCCCATAATATGGAGCATATAGTAACTTTTCATTTTCTTTCCATTTTTGACTTTATATAACCCCTGTGCTTCACATTCCATTCCATTAAATAACAAATTATTAATGCTATTCCTTAGTATTGCTACCTCCAAAAAGCTTATCAATTTTTGCCAAGAAATTTTTTTGAGTGGGACTATTCATATTTTCATATAAAGCATGGCAATATGTATCTATTGCATTGTCATATTCCCAAAACACACCAAGATAAATGCAAACCCTGAAGTTTATCATTTCCTTCTTGTCAGAATAGATATCCAGGTGGTATAGTATACTAAGTGGTAATTTACTCAGATCAAATACATTCCTAACAATCACTATGTAATTTACAGATAAACAATACTGTAAGAATATTGATTTATTATTTAGGATTGTTTTTTAAAGGCTGATTTTCCTTTTTAACCATCCTAAAATCCATACGTTTTCATCTTCCCCCTGGTCCCAGGTAAATTCAAGCCTATTTAAATTCTTTTCTCCTGGAGAATCTTCCTTTTCTGAGGTCAATCTTATTTCCTATTCATAAGTCTGCAATGTTTCCCTGACACCTACTAAATTAATTGCAAAATCTTTAGTCCAACATTTGAAGCCATCTATGACCTTATTCAAAATGAATTTATTTCTGCCTTAATCTCACTCCCAATTATGTGTATCCCAGTCTGTACCAAACTAATTCCTCAAACACCCATTCATTGTATTCACTATGGCATTCCCTTTATCTACAATATCTTCTTTCCCCATCCCATTCTAGAAAGGCATTTCTATTGACCTTTTTTCTGTATTTTCCAAATATGCCCCATAAATATTTTTTACATGTTTTTAGCTTTATTCCTTAATACTTAATAACTTTTGTTACTACCTTGAATTATATCCTTTTTTTCTAATATATTTTCAAATAGATCATTCCTGGATAAAATAACATTATTGATTTTTATGTGTCAGTCTTCAAGTGTGTCAGACTCTTATTAGGTCTTTCAGCAATTTACTACAGAGTATATATTATTTTTAAAATAAATTTTTTTCCAAAAAAATATAGTAGCAAACATTTGCATACTAATTCATACATACAGGAACTTCTAAATGCTTCATCTGTTAAACTCATTTAATCTTACTGAAGTAAATTTTTATTTTTAACCCTGGTTCACAAATGAAGAAACAGACACATACAAAAATGAACTAGTTTGCAAAACTAACCTGCAAATCAGGAAGTAGGGAGATTGGGATTCAAAGTCAGTCTAAGAGTCCACATTCTTAACTTTAGAGCATACTGTCTACTTTTATAAAAAAAGAGCCATGGAGTCAGAGAGACTTGGGTCAAGTCCTGGGTCTTCTAAATTGGGAAAGTCACTAGCTCCCCATGTTTCAATTTACTCATCAGAAATATGAGGTGAACAACAGCTACTTTACAAAGTTATTCTAAGGACTCAATGAGAAATTATGTGATAGCATCTTGTACAGTGTAGTATAAAAATAGTAGTTACTAGTACAATGGTTCTCTTCTCTCTCTCCAAAGACTTTTGTTAATTTTTTTCTGTTAAAATCCCACCCATCTGTCTCTGAACTCCCAAGCACTCTGTACTTTTCTCTTGGTAGTTATGTACCTTCCTGGCAAGCAGCTATTTGGCACCAATCTGATCTTCCCTGCTAGACTATAGCCTCCTTGTGGATAGGAACTACACCTCATTTATTTTGATTTCCCCAAAATACCAGCACCTTGTCTTACACATAGAACCTTCTCAGCAAATACTTCTTGAAAGAGTTTTCAAATGCACCCGTTGTAGAAAATATAAATACATCTGAGTCTTGTTTATATCAGCTTATTTACAAAACCATGTGATAATCTCAGAACTGCAAATTTACGTATAGGTAAACCTACAAGAGCATCAGCTTCCTTTCCATTTATACATTTGTAGGTATTCATATAGTCCAATTACTACAAACACTTTGTATGGTCTACAAACACATTACCCATTAGCTTCCATTTAAAAAAAATAGTCCCTGGTTATTTTATGTGAAAATGGGTTAATCATAGTACCCCCTCTTGTTTAATTCACATGGGACAGTGGAAACCAAAAGAGAGAAGCTGTGTTGAAATCATTGTAAGAGGAAGAGAAGCTGTCTCTAAGTGGTGCAGCCTGTGCTGCATCTTGCCCAAAAAGGTTGTTGATTCATTTCCTCCCCTCTCCTCCATCACCTCGAAAGACTTTTCTCCTTTCTCCACCTCTTGCTTAACCCCTCCACCCTTGCCACTGATTCAGTGAATCATAGAGAGATCACCCAACCAACCAGGCAGAAAATCTGAAGCAGGAGAAGAAGAAATATGTTGTTTTTTAAAATTTTTTTAGAGAAAAATAAAGGGAACTCTTCATTGGGAGATATCTATAATTATTAGTAGCGTTGACTGTGATAATCCTTCTAACAATCTTCTTACTGTGATATAACATATATGCTGTAAAGCACACAAATCATACTGTGCAATGCAATGATTTTTCACATATATATGCAGAGTGGGTGCATGTAAACCATGTAATCCCATCCAGATCAAAAGATAAAATGTTTCCAACACCTTTTTTCCAAATGTTTGGAAACATTTGGAAAAAATGTTTCCAAACACCATCTGCTTCCACAGAGGTAGCTATTTTGACTTCTCTCATCCCAGATTTGTTTCCCTTGTCCTTCAACTTCTTGTCTTTGGATGTCACATCATGCCATCTAGCATTATATTCTTTTCTCTCTGGCTTCTTTCAGTCAGCATTATGTCTATGAGATTTATTCATAGTGTGTACAGTAGCAGACTCTTTTAATTACTTTTATTCCATTTTATAAGATTTTATGAATAAAGCTGCTATTATGAATGCAGTGCTATATTCTTTCATGTTTTTTGTTAGATATGACTGAAGTATTCAAAGTCCTTTTACCTAATCTTCCTACTTCTGCTTCTTTACCTCAGTTGCTACCATTCTAGGAATCTCCCAAAGTCAGCTTGGACCCTGGCTTCCCACAGAGCTCTCAGAGGATCCCTTGCTATCTACATAGAGTTTGTTATCATTCCAAACCAGGCTTTCAAGGACCTCCATGATTTGGCCACATTCTACCTCTCCAGGCTTATTTTCTGTCAAATTTCAAGATTTATTACTCTCCCACAGTCAAAACACATAGCTCAGTTTTCCATACAGTCCCCCCCTCCGAACTTTTGTTTATGAACATATCAATCCCTCCCTATCCAGAAAGTATTTTCTCACCAATTATAAACTAAGAATAAATATTTGAATTTTAAAAAACTGTGTGTCTCAGATTATCTTAAAGACATCTTCCTGATATGATGTTATGGAAAGGTTATAAAAAGTAACAAAAACTTAAATGGAATTTTCCATACAGTTTGAAAAAAGCTAGGAGCATACACCTGGGACAATTTTGTACACAGATTAAGTTAGGCGCTTTGAGGAATACTGATTCTGTCACTTTCTGATTTATAATTAATTAATAAAGAAGCTGTACATCATAGAGGCGAAGAGTAAGAACTTGGGAACCAGAGTGCCTGGGTTCAAATCCCGGCTCTGCCACTTTCTAGCTATAAGACATGGGCATGTTGCTGACCAAACTGTGCCACAGCTTCCTCATCAGTAGAATGGTGATTAGAATATAATCTTCTTCAGAGGGCTGTTGGAAGGACTCAAAAAATAAATATGTGTGAAGCACTGTATCTGGCACCTAGTAAGTGACACATAAAACTCGCTACTTAGAGTACTGCTATTATTATATATCAAAAACTACTATTACTAACCTCATTAACAGAACACTATTATTCTTGGGGATTTGAAGTCTTAGAGACAAGGAAAATATTAAATGAAATTAACCTAGCAGTATTTTTTAAGAAGGATCCTTCCAAATGAGAGAAAAAACTCTGTAGAGGCAGAATAGTGGACCCAGGAGCACCAATGGTTTGAACAGAGTATAGCCAGTGAAACATGCCAACAGTTTCAAGGGGCCCACACAACAGGGTTACTAGTGTCCATGGTGAAATCATGATTCAGAATAGGCGTCTCTGAGAGTACTTGCTTCCCCCTGCTAGGGGGGCTACTCATCGTGCGAATGGAAGAACATGGTACCTAGCAATTCACACTGATGTCATCTGTGTGTCTTGAGGACCATTATCAACTTTATCTTTACAGCTTGATCATCTCAGGAAAACAGTGCTCCCTATGAGTAACATTGCAAGGTATTCCAGAGTAATCCATATTTTCTGAAGACAGGTTACAAGCTAATAAGAGAGAGGCTAGAGTTTAGTGCTGATTGTGAGTATAATGATTCCTTTTTGTATTACTTTATTGCCATCTCACAGATAAGTAAACTGAGGCAACAGGTTAAGTTAGTTGCCTATGACCAAAGAGCTCAGAAGAAACAAAAATTGGGTACAAGTCTATAAACTTGAACCCAGGGCCGGTGCAATTTCAACACAAAGAGCGAAATTTTAAATTTTTTGGTTTGCAGGAATGTTACCAGTAACTTTCAACAGATTAAATGCAGTGGAACAATAAGTTCAGATAAGAAATTCTTCAGTTTTAGATTCAATAAAATGACAAAGGAACAGATACCTCAGGAGCTATTCCTTCTGTGGAACTCTATGGGTACAGCTTGCTGGCTAACAAGAAATGGAGCGTGGAGGAGGGGATACAAGAGCAACTATTCTATCTTTCAGGGAAACATCATTATCTGATGAGAAGAAACAGAATAAGCATCTCAGGGCTGAGGATTGGAGGTGCTGGGGGTCACTGAAATCTCTACATAATTTATAGGGTGTTTTATGGTCCTACTATCACATTTAATGCTCTTAGAACCCTTCTAGGTTCCATTATTCCCTCTTGTCCCTACCTTACCAAATTTTTCACTTCTGCCAAATCATTTTTTAATACCTCAACAATTATGAGTTGGTAAAGAGAAAAGATTTGAAATGTCTCATTTTTTTAAATGATGACATCTGTGTATTCCACTTAAGGGTGGAAATTTCCTCCAAAAGCCCTGGTATGATTTACATATGTTAAAATAAAACTTCCTTTTTAAATGTCTTAGGCACTATATTTATTCTTAACCTGAATCATCACCTGAATCATTAATCTGCTTAATAGAACTGTGTTAAATATTGTTTGGAGCTCATGGTTGTCTTGGATAGAGGCACTAACACCAACAAAAAAAGGAGAAAGACAACCAAACATAAACACAACATAGACTAAATACCCTCCCATTTATACTGTATTTAAGACAAGTGGTAAGTGGTGAAGCACGTTGAGGACATGCTCATTTTAATCAGTTGCTTCTGGGTGGAGAAGGCCTCATTACTCCCTCTCCTTTATTTGGTAGGAAGTACTTCACAAAAGGAGGTGCAGTTTAAGGAAGGAAAAGAAGAGTCACAAGAAACCCATTCAAGGAATAAAGTGCCACTTACAAAAAAGTTTCAAGAAGACAGAGGACAATAATTATTTTGTAGAATGGGAACACTAGGATTACTTCAGGAAGCAAAGGGGTTGGGCACGTTTTATGTGGGCTCATCACCTCTCTGCGGGCTCTAATTCCTCCTGTATTCACGGCTCCTACTCCAGGGCTTTATCTTTTTGAGAACATTGGTATTTTCTGAGTAAATGAATACATTTCCATTTTCCATTATTTCATACTCTGTTCCCAAGTGAGACTACTTATTGTTATTAAAGAATAACAATTTCAGGCCAAGTTAAAATCACTCTCTTGAATTACCATTTTCTGTACAGATACAGGCAATACCTGTTGTATTATTTTCTGTTGTTAACTTCCATTTTTATGCACTCAGAAACCCTCTTCCCAATCATGTCAAGCTCAATGAAGCCCAAGAGCAACAATTATGCTTCTTTATTGAATGCTCTATGCACATTGCACGTAATAAATATTGGTAGCATATCTTTACAAATCCAAATGGTTTATTTGTATCTTTCAGTGCAAACCCTAAGGTTTTGCATTCCATTTTTATGACTGTTGCTGTCAACCTATTGTTCTAGGTTCCATTTTATGACTGTTGCTGTCAACCTATTGTTCTGAAAAACAGGCTATACTGAAATGAAATTTACCAAGGTAGGGAGTTCAGTACATAAAAGTAGGAATTGTCCTTATTTTTGGTTAACACATCAAATTCTGTGAGTTTATAATTAGGACATATGTAGTACGGAAAATCCTTCAAGTTCCTTTTGCAAAGATATTTTTTCCACTGAGGAAAGAAAATGTGTAAGCTAATTTCAAAACAGAGAAACTGAACTCTGCTGTAATGGGGCACTCATTATTGCAAAATATTCACCACCTCTTCAAGATGTTCTGCTATAAAGAGGTGACCAGGAAGTATGAACTCTAAGCTATAAACATTCTCAGAGAACTATGGAGCATCTGCTTTTAATTTGTGCTTGGTTGGCTTATACATCAGACAGGAAAACATCTCTGGTTTTAAGAGGTTTGAACAGATGCCATGGAGTAAACCCCCATTTCCGAGTGTTTGTTGTCATTTTGGTTAGTGAACTCCACCTACCAAAACAAAAATGAACACAGTGCTTCAGAAGCTCCTCTTCAGCTTTAACCTTTAAAGAAGGAAAAAGGGGAGCCAACGTTTTGTCTGCTCTCCCACACAGATATGTTTTTAACCAATGATCTAAGAAATATTTTCAACCCTTCATATATGCAAACTCTTTGGTTTTGTATATCTATTTAACTCTGGATTTGACTCAACCTTCGTTTTGTTGTCTCCTTGCCCTGCTGTGGTTATTGTTGCATCCTAGATCTTGGCCATATTTGTATTTAACTCATTAAGCTGATTAATGTTCCATTTGATCATTTTTATGAGTAAATGCAATGTTTTAACAGCTTAAGAAATGGGGACAGCTATTCTTGGATCTAAAACTTAGGTAGAATTTGCCACTTAAATGAGAAAAATTCAGTCATGTTATGGGAGGTCAACCACACAAATTCTTTGCAGGTATCAAATGTATTTTCTTGTATAGGTTAACGAATAATTTGGTATAACAATTTCTCAGCATGTAGGTTGTGTGAAAAATATCTTTCTAAAAAATAACCATGATCAATATATCCTGACCTATGTATACATTGAGTGGATTCCATAAAATATTTATCTTTCTGCAGTGCAGATTTTAAACAGTTGTCCCAAGACTTTGACTTTTATTAACTCTTTATTGTCAGAGAACAATTATTATCCTGAACTTTTGGGTATTTACTGGTTGATTAATTATACTTAGTTAATATGTACCAAAGATTCATTATGCTTTGCATACATTTAGATGGGTAGAAAATACAAAAATGCATAATAATTCTAGTTTTCAGAAAGCTTTGTTGTATGGCACAGAAACAAAACTAACATCTATGGCAATATTACAGGATAGTGAGTTCTAAACGATGCAAGAACCAAAATTTTTCAATAGGAAATTGGAGAACATAAATATTAATGTGATCTGGGGGCAAAGAAAGTCTTGGAGGAGTTTGGACTTGATCTGATCCTTAAACAATGGATGGGGAGGGATGGCTAAAGGGAAGCTGAAAGACATTAGCTCCAGATGTGAAGGCAAAGGGTAAGAAATAGACTTATTTTATCAGAAAAACAGTGAGAGGCAGGGATGAAGAAATGAAGGCTTATTTGTTCAGATTCCTGAAAACCTTCTCTGAAAGCCTCTTTGTTGCCTATTTGAACCTCTTTACTTTTTTTCTTTTTAAAATTTTTATTTAAATTAAATTAATTAACATATAGTGTATTATTTGTTTCAGAGGTAGAGTTCAGTGATCCAGCAGTTGTATCTAATACCCAGTGCTCCTTACATCTAACCTCTTTACTCTTGCTGGAGGTTTCCCATAGTTTTTTCATTAGGGCAACAAACAGCTCTCAGTAGCCCACATGAGAAAGCAAAATGACAGAGCTAAATTTAGGCTTCCCAGATAGTTACTTAACAATGTACATTTTGGAAGTATATTAGTGCCCTACTCCCTTGTCTAGTCTCTCAGTTTAAAAAAAAAAAAAAGAAAGAAAGGAAAGGTGGCTACATCGGCATGATTAGTGATGATGGCCAACCTTTATTTCAGAGGTGCTAAGGACAATATCACAGAATGTAGGAGACATGACTATGAAGTCAGGAGAGTGATTCCTTCCTAAACACATTATAAGGTAAAACTTTAGATGGTTTTGTCACCTTCAAAGTAATGCCCTTGAAAGGCTGTATGATTATTCCAATGATGCTTCCATTCTTCAAATCATTTTTAGAACCCTTCACTTTGAACTGTTCCAGGAGCCTGTGATGAAGTTTTTAAATGATCTTCTTTCCCAGAGGCAAACTCTCTACCCTTACCTCCTGCTCTTTGTATCTGCATCTGCCTCACCTTGCATGCTGAACTTTTCCTGCCCAGACTGGTACGTCTTTCCTTATTTTGTCCCTAGCCTCTACTCTATTCTTGTCTTATCTGTCAGTCCCTTCCCCAGGGTTCAGGAAATTCAGGACAGCGGTAGAGGATACATGGCCTGAATCTGAGAAGGTATTCTAAATTAGCAAGAAGACAGTGAAGTGAAATAGAGAGAAGTCGGAGATACAGGAGAACTAAAAATGGTGTAATCTTAACAACCATGAAAACCAAAAAATACTTTGGCAATGGATGGGTTGCTAGGTAGTGCAGGAAATGGGAAATGGATAGAACATCTCAAACAACACAAAGAAAGCAGCACAAACACCTGCACTTGTGATGGGAAGTATTAGCATTAAAAACTAAATATGGTAACAAATATTCATAACGGAGTATTCAGATTCCTAATTTATCAGGCCAATTTCTATCCACTTCCTTTGAAGTTAGTCTCTCTCTGCCAAACTTCTGGGGAATGCAGACTTGGAAAATGGAGACTACTACAAAACCCAAGAGGCAAAGGAAGGGAAAGGCCTAGCAAGGGAGGAACTTGGAAGAGGGGGCAAGTGAGAATCTAGAGTGTCAAAGAGTATGAGATGTGAAAGAATGGGGATCCAAGAAATACCCAAACAGGACTTAAGTTGTATGCGCTTTAATGTTTTTCAAGATACACAGTTAAGAAATCGAATATCTTTAAAACATGTTTGGGTGAGAACTCTGCTTCTTGAACAGAATGGCACTCTGATACTGGACCACATGCAAGGGCAAAAACAGATGCAACCACTGTAACACACTAGGCCTGTAGGCTCTGAGGTACTCACTTGTGTTCTCCCAAAGGGCAGGAATACAAGTGCTGTTGCTGCTGGCCTGGCATGGAAATGGTAACACTGTCCAGTCTATGAAAGCAGACTGCTGACCGGAATGCTGAGTAGGCAGATGCTTAAAATGCTGTGACATCCAGGGAAGCCTCCAGCAGGATCTAGAACTAGAGATTACAACATCAATTGCACCCAGTCACCTCCTTCTCTTCTTTGGTGAGCTCACTCAAACTCGATGGGGGAAAATGCATGTGCACATATGCCTGCTATCTATTCCTCTCATCATGCTTATCCCAAACCACCTTTTCTGCTCATAGGAGAAATAAAGGGAGTTCGTTGTACTCAGTAAGCCTGGAGGTGGAGGGCTTCTTTACACTTTCCACTGCTCCATAAATGAATGGATATTAATGGAGTTTGTGGAGCTTTCCTGCAAAAGCAGACAATGGAAATTCTACCAAACATTCAAAGAAGAAATAACACCTATTCTCCTGAAGCTCTTTCAAAAAATAGAAACGGAAGGAAAACTTCCAGACTCTTTCTATGAAGCCAGCATCACTCTAACCCCCAAACCAGACAAAGACCCCATCAAAAAGGAGAACTTCAGACCAATATTGCTGATGAATACGGATGCCAAGATTCTCAACAAGATCCTTGCTAACGGGATCCAACAATACATTAAAAAGATTCTCCACCATGACCAGGTGGGTTTTATCCCAGAGATGCAGGGGTGGTTTAACACTCGGAAAACAATCAACATGATAGAACAAATCAATAAGAGAAGAGAGAAGAACCACATGGTACTCTCAATTGATGCAGAAAAGGCATTTGACAAAATACAACACCCGTTCCTGATCAAAACTCTCCAAAGTATAGGGATAGAGGGAATATATCTCAACCCCATAAAATCTATCTACGAAAAACCCACAGCGAATATCATCCTCAATGGGGAAAAACTGACAGCCTTTCCTCTGAGATCAGGAACAAGGCAAGGATGACCACTCTCACCACTATTGTTCAACATAGTGTTAGAAGTCCTAGCAACAGCAATCAGACAACAGAAAGAAATAAAAGGTATCCAGCTTGGCAAAGAGGAAGTCAAACTCTCTCTCTTTGCAGATGACATGATACTATATGTGGAAAACCCAAAAGACTCTACCCCCAAACTACTAGATCTCATACAACAATTTGGTAATGTGGCAGGATACAAAAT
>PITA01006822.1:0-19955 GCA_004023965.1 Spilogale gracilis
AAAAAAAAAATGCTTTGAGAACAAAACTATGGGGCAACAATGTGCCAATTTAGAGAGCTCTTGGGAGCAAGACAGAGCCGGGCCCGGGGTGAAGCGCAGCTGCTGAGAACCAGGCCTGGTGGCAGGAATCACAAGGCCCGGGGCTGTCTGGATGTTCCCTCCTGGAACAAAGGGCACTTATTGCTGAGTGTGGGGCAGGGGGTAGGTCGTGGGAGAAGTTCAGGGAGCAGCCAGCCCCCAGCCAGGCCGCCACGAGGTCACTCTATGGCACTGGCTACAGAAAGGAGTAGGGTGTGCAGAGGAACTGGTAGGCACACATACCCGAGCAAGCCGAGGTGCTGGTGGGCACCGGGAAGCCACCTGCCATGCTCAGAGACACGGCTCGGGTCCTGGCTGACCTGGTCTGAGGGTCACGGGCAGCCTCTGGTGCGACAGCCAGCTTCCCGGGAACACAGAACGCCATGCTGAGGCCTCAGTAGGCAGCAGTGGCCTCTGAACACTTCTCGGGGGGCAAAAACAAAGCCAGTCCAACTCTTGTTATTCTGGGGAGCACTGACCAACGTGGGGTGCTGTTCCTGCAGCTGCCACATGCCTCTCCCATTCAAGCACACCTGCCTGGGACCGTGTCACCGGGCCCCACAGGGAGCTAGTTTCCCAACAAAGAGCCTGGCGCACCTTCCCCTTCCTGGCCCGTGTTTCCCCTTTTGTCTGCGTTAGAACTTCCCACTCCCTGCAGCAACGGTCTTGATGGTGAACTTGGGAACCACAGTCTCTTCCTCCAGAATCCCCAACAGCCTCCGGAGCGTTGGTGGGCCCAGAGGTCATGCCCACATCCACTCCCACCTCGTGCCCAGAGAAACCCGACAACCGCCTAATGAGGCTAGCTTGGCCAGGACCCTTCCTTCTGACTTGGGGTGATGAGGCTCCCCCAGGCCAGCCTTCCTCCTCCGCTCACAGGATGCGCCATGACGCCCGGCCCGGGGTCAGGGTCGGAGGTCCCTGGGCATGCGGGTGCAGGGAGGGTTCGTGGACTTTGCTCTGGCTTCATCCAGAAGGAAGAGCCCCTGTGTGGGGGAGGGGCAGAAGCTGACAAGATGATTTGGAAAGGCAGCTCCCCTTCAGCAGGGGGACGGGGATGGGGGTGGCTTCTGATCAACTTGGCTTATCGGAGCAGAGAACTGACCGCACCCACAGCAGCTCTGGGCCTGAGTCCCAGACACCTTCTCAAATGAATGTTGTAAATCATCCCAGATGCCCTTGCACCTGACTGTGAAATACGGGGTGAGGGGGTGGGGGGATCTGTATCAGGCTACCTCAACGGCTCACAGCCAGTGGAGAGGGAGGGACATCTCAACCCAGGGCTGTCCCTTGAATTCTGAGTAGTCTCACACAACCTCACAAAGGCAACATAAAACGGGAAATACACTTTCAGAATACTGTCAGAGTCAATGTGTGCTAACCTGGTGGGTGCAGTCTGAGCAGGGGGAGGATCTTTATCTGCACCAGGTATTTATTAATTACCAAAGGGAAGGACAGTAACTACCCTGCAAAGCGGCAGACAACACCTTCATGGGGCCATCAGAATTCCTATCACCAGAAGCAGAACAAATCCAAGTCCCCGGAGAGGAGCAATGCGAAGATTTTTCCATGGGATTCCAGGCCCCATGCAGAATCTGAAACCACTCGTGGGGAAGCACTGGAGAGCCCAGCAGAGGGGCCTTCTGCAAAACCACAGGCCTGCGCCTTTCAAAAAAGTCAGTGACCTGAAACACCGAGAAAGAAGAACCGTTGCAGACCGCCAGACAATAGAGAAACCGGACAGCAAAGTCAAACGTAAGCCAAGGGTGTCCCTTTAATATCGGGGACACTGGCAGGAGACTGACAACATCCCGGTGAAGTCCACCCTTCCATAGCACCATCATTCCGGGCGACACCACTGTCCTGCTTCTGGGAGCTGTATGTGTTTACCTAAGAGAGGGTCCCTTTCTTTCGGAAATAGACACTAAAGGATTTAGGGGTTCTGGGGTCATCAGTCTATACTCTTAAGTGGCTCCAGCAAAATAAAGGCAGAGGACACAAGCAACGTGATACCATGTTCGTAAGGGTGGGAATCTGGAAAGTTACAAATAAATTGTGCAATGATATCCCAACCTTAAGGGTTATCCTCAGGGGGGCGCCTGGGTGGCTCAGTTGGTTGGGTGACTGCTCTCGGCTCGGGTCATGATTCTGGAGACCCGGGATCGAGTCCCACATCGGGCTCCCTGCTCGGCAGGAAGCCTGCTTCTCCCTCTCTCAGTCCCTCTGCTTGTGTTCCCTCTCTGCCTCTGTTTCTCTCTGTCAAATAAATAAATAAAAATCTTAAAAAAAAAAAAAAAAGAATTGTCCTCAGGCCAACAGACAAGATGGGATCATAAATGGAGGACCGACCCTTGGAGTTCTAACCCTGAGCCTGCCATTTATGGCTGCGGGAGCTCGGGCAAGTCTCATGAGCTGTGACTAGAGGGTGACCGTCTTGCCCAGGCCTTGAACTACCAGTGGCCAATAAGCTAAGGAATGGACCAGCACTTTGAAAGACCTCAGGAGCCAGACCCAACTCGTGATAAAATACCATTTCCTTGAGGATAAAGTCTAAGCTGCCCTCCTTCCCCTTCTCTAGCTGTGTTTCTCTCTGTCAAATAAATACATAAAATCTTTTTAAAAAATAAAAAAATAAAATACTGTCCTAAACTGAAGTTTTGACGAGGACTGATGTTCAGTAGTCAGAACTGGTTAAAAAGTGGATGACTGTGTAGCCTGTGACTGAAGATGAGATTTCCCAAGCCAACAGGTCCTTAACAACTATAAACTCATACTCCAAAGAAAGCTGCTGGAGAGCCCTGAGCAAGGTCATTAGCAATACAGCCTGGGAGGATCTAGGTCAATAAATAAACCTGTCAGACAGGTTTTCTACCAATTCTCTTAGACCAGCAAGATGCTGACAGCTAACTTCTGAAAGGAACTCCAGAGGACAAATTGTCAAACTCCCTTTGTTGCTTGGATATAGGTAATTTTTTTTTTAAAGTAGGCTCCATGGCCAGTGTGGATCCCAATGCTGGTTCAAACTCACAACCCCGAGATCAAGACCTGAGCTGAGATCAGAGTCAGAGATTTAACCAACTGAGCCACCCCAGGCACCCTGGTAACTTTCTTTTGAGAATGATGGATCACATTCAACAGACAAGATGAACAACTCCCTTCCTTTTCATGGCTAGCACAGAGGACCCAGGGGCTTTCTTAGGAGGCCTTTCCCCAGCATCACAGAAAACACCCCTAGCACTGAAAGGAAGGAACTGCCAACTCAGGTTCATCAGGAAATGCATCTTTTCTACAGGAGCTGTACCAGGTTCTCTTCATCATTAAAAAAATATATACATTGTTTTCAATATTCTTTTTTTAAGAGCAAGAAAGAAAGAGATTCTTGGCTAAGAAAGGTCCCATCTTAGGCTCCTTCTCAAATATACGCGAACTCTGGTGTACACCCAACCATGCTGCCAAGGACTGGGTCTCTGAAACACGCAGCGGCCAGGGCAGGGGGACGCTGCAAGGGGAGGAAAGGCAGCCCCTGGGGGTCTCTGCAGCATCTGAGAGAGCTAGCTGGCTCCTTGCAACACTTCTGACAGCCGAGAAGCAGGCCGCTTAGCTTCCTAGGGACCAGCTGGCCTTTGTCCAGCAGTTGTTCTGAGCCCTAGAGGTCAAGTGACTCTTGCAGGCTTGTGATCTCACCGTTGTGACACCCAGGTGACCTGTCTCTACCAAAGTGCTGACTGTCCTCAGTCCCATGGAAAGCACTCAAGTATTTAACAGAGAGGTCCTATAATTAGGGCAGTATTTGGTGCTCGAATCTGGGAGAGGGAGGGGAAACAAGCCCTATAAGATTCCTGCCTTGAGTGAAGTCCGGGACACCATTGATGTTCAAATTTGAAATTATACCGGGAAGGGGTTGACGGTGAGGGTTACCCGATGAGGTGTTTTAATGCCAGGGCCGGGAAAGGCCTTAACTGATTGTACTCTCATAGTCTCCAGGCAGCTGGGGGCCCTCTTCCAGACCAGCCCCTGCTACCGATCTCACCTTCAGAGATAGCCAACCCTAGAAAATCAAGATCATCTGGGTCTAGAGGTGAGCAAAGACAAACTAATGAAGACAATACTCTGTAAACCTTCCAGCTGAAACACGGCGTTTGGCTGTGGGCAGCTAGCCTGGGAGTGGCTGACCACATCACACCTACCGTGCCCCAGGTGGGACTCCGAGCAGCCGCCCTCTCCCGCCTGGAGCAGCACCTAACTCATCTCTCAGCCTGGGAACGAGGAGCTTCTCCCCATGGGCAGCAGAGATGGCCAAAAAGCAGGGAAGCAGGAGGCAAAAGGCGTAAGGTGTCCTCGCCATCTCCCTAGGTGCTTCTAAGTTATGAGGGCCGAGCTCCGGCCCTCCACCTCTCCAGGAGGTTTGGGCTAGGTAGCCGGCACAAGTGGGTGGGGGGTGTCTTTGCCCTGATGCTCAGGGCAGGTGCACCTCTCCGCCCGCATCTTCCCGCTGGCCCCGGACTGCCTCCGGGAGTCACGACCCTCTGTGACCCCGGCCAGGGGTCCAACCAAGACGCGGGCGCCAGAAGGGCGCGAGGGCTACAGGGGCAGCTGGCAGGGCCCAGGTGGGGTTCGGGGACTCGAGGGAAAGTGGCGCCGCTGCCACGCACCTGACGACGTGGAAGGCCCAGAGCAGGCGGCCGGTCCGAGGCTCGCGCGCCGTGCGGACGATGCTGAGGTACAGGTAGAGCGCGATGGCCACGGTCCAGAAGAAGGAGCTGGTGTTGGCAAAGGTGGAGAGCGCGCCTTGCAGCACGCAGTCCCACGAGGGGCCCGCGAAGTCCTGCAGCACCCCGTAGAAGTAGGAGGCAGCCGAGAGCAGGTCCGCCAGCGACAGGAAGAGCAACAGGCGCCGTGCCCGGCTGCGCAGGTCGGGCCACAGGGCGTGCGTGGCCACCAGCAGGCCCGAGCCGAGCGCGGAGAGCGCGCACGACAGCAGCACCACGGCGCGCTCCGACGGCACCAGCACGGTGGGCGGCGCGGGCGGCGGCATGGCCGGGCGGGCAGGGGGCCGGGGCCGCGCCGCCGCGGGGACAGAGGCCGGGACGCGCGTGCGGCTCCCGCCGCCGCCGCCGCCGCCGCCGTCTGGGCACAGACGCGCCCACGACTCGCATCCCGGCAGCTCCGGGTCCCTCCGGACCCGCGGCCCTGAGGCCCGCCCCCTCCACGTCCCGCCCTGCGCTCCACCCTCCGCCCCCTCCACGCCCCGCCCCGCCCCGCGCTCCACGCCCCGCCCCGCCCCCCTGCGCTCTCCGCGGTCCGCCCTCGGCCCCGACCCCCGGCCCCGACCCCCGGCCCCGGCGCCCTCCGCACTCTAACCCCTCCCGCCCCTGGTCCTCCGCGCCCCGCCCCCGGCGCCTTCCGCGCTCCGCCCCGCGCCCCGCCCACGGCCCCCGCGCCCTCCACCGCGCACCCTATGGCCCTCGCGCGCGGTTCGCCTGGACCCCGAGCCTCCACCCTCAGCCACGCCCCCACGCCCTCTCGCCGCCACCCTGTGGCTCCCCTGTCTCTTGCCGCGTCCCCGCGCCGGGCCTGGCCACCTTCCCGCGCCAGGGCCACCCCCGCTCTAGCCAGATGGCTAGGACATCCCGTCCTGGAGAGGGAAGGACTGGCATTTTTAGGGCTAGTGTTACCTTCCGTTCAGCCAGCTGGTGTGCGGTGTTGTGTGCTGGGTGAGGGACGGAGGCATTCTTTCCACTAGTAACAGAAGAGCCGCGGAGTGGGGTCCTCCTTCCTTGTGCAGCGGTACCCGCACTGTTCCCAGGGTAGTGATGGTTGCTTTGCGGAGGGAGTGTTTTCGTTTACTCTTCTGCTGAGCACGCTATTTTGTAAAGTCAAGCTTGTTAGGGTTTGTTTTGTTTTGTTTTGTTATGTTTTTAGTGAAATATTAATTTAATCCCTTTTCAAATTTCGTGGGGTTTTTTTTTGAGATACCACTCACATACCACAAAGTTGGCTTCTTTCAATGTACAATTCCATAGTTTATAGTGTACTCACAAGTCTGTGCAACCATTACAAGCCTGTACAATCGTCATTGTCTAATTCCCCAAGGGTTTCATCACCTGGAGAAGGACCTGTTAGTAATCACTTCCCTTTACTCCCTCCCCTCAGCCCCAGGCCCTTCCTAGCCCTCCTTTTGTGTGTGGATTTGCCTATTCAGGGCATTCACATAAATGGAATCAGAGAGTAAGTCCTTATTTGTGACTGATTTTTTTCACTTGGAATATTTTTTTTTAAAGATTTTATTTATTTGACAGAGAGAAACACGGCCAGAGAGGGAACACAAGCAGAGGGAGTGAGAGAGGGAGAAGCAGGCTTCCTGCCGAGCAGGGAGCCCGATGTGGGGCTCGATGTGGGGCTCGATCCCGGGTCTTCGGGATCATGACCTAAGAAGGCAGTCGCTTAACCAACTGAGCCACCCACACATCCGCTTGGAATGTTTTTACGGTTCATCTACATTGTGGCTTGTATGGGTACTTGATTTATTTTCATGGCTGAGCAATATTTCATTACATGGATACACCATAATTGTTATTTTTATATGTCGATGGCCCACTTTTTGGCTATTATAAATAATATTGTTATAAACATCTGTGTACACGTTTTTGTGTGGATACATGTTTTCAATTCTTCTGGGTATGCACCTAGGAATAGAATTGCTGGTCATATGGTAACTCTGTGTTTAACGTTTTGAGGAACTGACAGACTTTTTTTCAAACTGGCTGCAACTTTTTATATTCCTACCGCAATGCAGGAGAGTTCCAATTTCTCTCCATTTTTTGAATACTTTTTCTCATCTGTCTTTTTGATTCTAGTCATCCTAGTGTGTGAAATGGTGTCTCATTGTGGCTTTGATTTGCATTTCTCTAGGTCATCGTGATGTGGGACATTTTTCCATGTGCTGGTTGCATATCCTTGTGGAGAAATGTCTGTCCTATTGCATTCCCTTGCCTCTTCTTTCTTTCTTTGTTTCTTTTGGTATTGAGGTGTAGGAGTTCTTTATATTTCTGGATTTCAGACTTTCATTAGATATATGACTTACAAAAATGTTCTCCTCTTCTCTGTGTTGTCTTTTCACTTTCTTGATGCTATATCCTTTGAAGTACAAAAGATTTGAACCTATTTTTTTTCCCTTTGTTTGCTCTGGTGTCCTATCCAAGTTCCCACTGCCTAGTCCCAGCTCATGAAAGTTTACACCTATCTTTCCTTCTTTCCCACTACAATGGTGTTCGGTCACCATAACTTTGTAGTAAGTTTTGAAATGGGGAAGTATGAGTCCTCCAATGTTGTTTTTCTTTTTCAGTATTACCCTGGCCGTTTGGGGCCTCTTGCAATGCTCTATCATTTTGAGGGTCAGCATTTCCATTTCTTTAAAAAGAAAAAATAAAAAGCCAGTTGGGATTTTGATAGAGATTTCTTTGAATCTGTATATAAATTGGGGAGATAGTGCTATCATAATAATACTAAATTCTTTTAGCCGTGTAGGAGGAATGTCTTTCCATCTATTTAGGTCGTCCTTCATTTCCTTCAATGATTTTTGTGGTTTTCTGTGTACATTAGATTTACTTTTGCATTTCATTCATAAAAGGCAAAGGTTATCATAGGCGTAGGCCTTTTGGGATCTAACTTTTAAAAACATTGTATTCTGAAATATGCATACTGAGAATTACCTAAAATACAAAGTATAATCTAATGTTATACAACAAAAACCCCACCCAAAGCAAGAAATATAATATTCCCAGCACACCAGAAACCTCCCCCAAACCTTTCTTCCCCTTCAGTCACTTCCTTGCTTTTTACGAAACCATTCCTGTACACATCCCTAAACAAAAGGGTATAGTTTGCCTGGCTTGAAATATACATCAACGGACTCACACCCTATTTTCCTTTTGTGTCTTCTATTTTTTTGCTCAATGTTCTCACGCAGCTCATATATCTTGATCACTGTATTCATTCATTTTGATCACTGTATAGTATTCCATTGTGTGGCTAATATATCCATTCCACTGCATTTGGACACGTGGGTTGTTTCCAGGTTTGGGCTATTACTAGCAGTGTTGGAATGAGCATTTGCTCTTTTTTAATCAGGAAAAAATTTACTAAAAACAGTTCTCAGATCCTTGAGCAAGCATATTCATGGACTTTGCAGGGCAGAAGAGCAGCTGCGTTCCTTCTGAGTCACTTCAGAAGCCCCTGACTCCTCCTGAGAGGACCCCAGATAATGGACAGAGCCCAGAAGAGAGTGCTGTCAGTGAAGCCTCCCAGCTTTTTATGGATGTGAACTGTTTTAGGCTCGGGTTGTGCAACCAGCCCTGGGCTTTGGCACGTGGCTGGACAAGAGCCTGGAATGCACTACCCCTGTCTCCCTCCCACCAAGATCAGAGTCATTTAATCCTCTGGGTATTGGGGGGAGAAAAGGGACAGGAGAAGTCTGGCAAGCTGCTTTGTCACAGACCGAGCCTGACTATATCTTTCCTGCTTTATTGAGATGAAAGCCCTTTGCCCACCTTCCCAGGTGAGAGCTTGGCTAGTCTACAGGTAACGTTTTGTGTGTGTGTTTGTTTGTTTGTTTGTTTGTTTACAGGTAAGTTTGATCAGGAGATTGCTTGGTTTTCTTTGCCCTGGGAAACAACATTCAAAGAACCATTCAGACTTCCCACGATAGGGACAAGGGGGCGGAGAGGGGAGAAAGACATCCAATGATATAGGTTCAAATCACTTCCCATTAAGCTTGTAGCTAATTTTCCACAGCCTGAGCTCCCTGGTGTTGCACCTTAGGTTTGGGCATTAAGCGGGAAGTGAGATTTATGCCTGCCAGCTCGCTGGGTGATCTGAAGCCACTGAGTGTGGTCTCCATGAAGGGAGCCAGTGACCCCTGGCTTCCCACCTCTCAATAGAGCTCCTGAGCTCTGCTTCTCCTATCCCAGGGGCTGTTGGTCCCCCAGGGAGGCCTGACCCAGTGAACGGCAGTCCCAGAGAAACCTCAGGCTCAGGGCTGTCACCGACATTTCCATCCCACAGGGAATGTGACATCCTACTAGCCACATTTGCCACCTCTGGTCTCCCGGTCCTCCCTCTCCCCACCCCTCCTTGGGGAATTGGTAAGAACTCAAGTCTTCTTTTGACCCCAAGTCGTCTCTCTAGAGTTTGTGCCAAGCGAGTTGGCCACTGACTACAGCCCCATGACCAAGGTCCTGGCTCATGGTGACAGCTGTCCCTGCACCTCAATTGCCTGACTGCAGAAAGGAGGGGCTGGGACGTGGAGAGGGCCCATAGCTGTGGCCAGTGTCTCCAGAGGCCACTGGCTTTGGTTTGCTTCTCTCTCTTCCTCCCACCCCAGTCAGTGGCACAAAGATCCTCCTCGGACAGCCGCAAAACGGGTGGCAATCTGATGTCTCTAAATCAGAGGAGCCCTGAATGATTTTCTAAGCATAACGCCAACCTGAATAACAAATTGTGTACGTGATTTTAAAGATTTATCTTATTTGAGGGGGGGTGAGGGGCGGAGGGGTAGAGAGAGAGGAAGAGAGAGAATCCTCAAGCAGGCTCCATGCCCAGTGCAGAGCTGGACGCAGGGCTCCGTCTCACAACCCTGACATCATGACCTGAGCGGAAATCGAGAGTCAGATGCTTCACTGACTGAGCCACCGATGCCCCTTCATATATGCAAAAACTAGAACAGAAGAGGGACTTTTCCTTCTGTTGCTGGTAGAAATGTGGGCAAGCCACCTTTCTCATTTCCCTCTTTGGATGTGAATATGGCCCATCTTGCCCCTTCCTGCCCCGGTACCACGGCGAGCAATGGCTGTGGTAGAGGAACCGGGCCCACACGGGCACCTCTCTGTACACCGCCCCCCCAAAGGAGGTTGTGCAACCCCTGACATGCTCATGAGGCTGTTGGGCCACACAGCTGAAAGACCAGGACAGGGCTGATCAGCCATGTTTCTGGAGTCAGGGGCCTCCTCCCTCTTCAAGGGGCACCCTCTGGTGGGTCTGTGTTCCTACAGAAGCCCTCGAGTCTCAGTGGGATGTATTTATTTATTTATTATTTATTATTATTATTTATTTATTTGACAGAGAGAAAGATCACAAATAGGCAGAGAAGCAGGCAGAGAAAGAGGGGGAAGCAGGCTCCCTGCTGAGCAGAGAGCCCGACGTGGGAATTGATCCCAAGACCCCGAGATCATGACCTGAGCTGAAGGCAGAGGCTTAACCCTCTGAAGCCACCCAGGTGCCCTCAGTGGGATGTATTTAAACTCTCTCCCAACACCTTGAGCCTCCTCTTCCCCACCCCCAGACTCTGAAGGCTGCTTCCCCTGGCTTGTTTTGCGCCCAGCTCTCCTGCCTGCAGAAACCTAGGGGTCTCAGTTTTGAGGAACCCCTGGGTTGGGCCCCTCACTCTAGTTCCCCAGACGCCTGGATACATTAAACAGCTAACTAAGCCACTGGGGGGAAAGGCACTCACTTCGCAGGTAGCTCTGCCTTCAAGGACACTGCTGGCCCCAGGAGAGGGACCTTGTGGTACAGTGAAGACCCAAGTTCTAATCTCACACGTTTGACCCCAGCTGGGAGGCAGAATTCCCAGGACTAACCCCTGCCCCCCCAAGATTCCCGTCCTCTGGTTATTTAATCAAACATGACATAAATGGTGTTGTGAGGGAATTTTGAAGATGTAACCAAAGGCCTGTTAATGTTCTGAACGTTTGCCCCCCCTTCCACCCATCCCCTGTCCTCCCCACTCCTCAAAGCCACCTGAAGCCTTAAGCCTCAATACAATGGTGTTAGGAAGTGGGGCTTCAGGGAGGTGATTAGGCTTAGATGAAGTCACGGGGCAACGTGATAGGATTAGCAACCCTATAAGAAGAGACACCAGACTGCTTGGCCAGGGAAGGTTACAGCAAGAGGAATCCGCCTAGCTGCCTATAAGGCCGGAAGTGGGCTCCCTCCAGGAACCAAGTCTGCCGGCACCTTGGTCTGGGACTTCCAGCCTCCAGAACCATAGGACATCAATGTCTATTAATTAAGCCGCCCCATCTGTGGCCTTTTGTCATAGCAGCTCTAGCTGAGTCAGGTCCTATGTCCGTAGACCCCTAGATGCAAGGATTAACCAGGTTGGCCTGCCCCAGTAAGGGGAACCCTTCAAAAGAAGCAGGTTTTTCTCGGCGTGTAGCAAAAGAGGAAGAGAAATGTGAAGAGTGGGGGAGATTCCTAGGGGGGGATCTGATGTGGGGATCCCACCGCCTGCTGCAGTGTCGTGAGTGGGCCTGAGAACGGGGGGAAGGCAGTGCAGGGGCTGCTGGGAGATGATGTGGTGGTGGACCTGAACCCACAGCCACGGTGGCCGGAGCTGAGGACACCGCCAGCCAGCGCCACACCCAGAGCACAAGACCCAGTGGGCATCATGACCGACCTCCGACCTACAGCAACTGTGAGCTTAATAAACTGGTATGGATTTTGGAGCCACCAAGTTTGTGTCACTTGTTCCACAGGGACAGCAGACGATACTCCACGTGAAAGGGGCCACTTCATCTTGCCAGGCTTGCAGTGTCTCATCCAGAAAATAATGGCAGAAAATTCACAGGGTTGTTAGGACTAAGGGGCTATTTGGGGTGGTAGAGACAGAGCCCAGGGCTTGGGCCAGAAGGCCAACATTTGCTAGTGGCACCAACGTGAGTAAGTGATTTAACTACTCTGAGACTGTTTCTTCGTCTCTAAAATGGAGCCAACAGCGGCGACATCCTTGGCAAAGCAGTAGCGGCTGGGCACACAGCTCCCCAGCCAGAAACTACATTTCCCAGAGTCCCTGGCAGCGAGGTGCAGTCATGTGACTCAGCCTCCCTCAAGAAAGGTGAGTGGCAGCAATGGGCTGCTTCTGAGTGTGGGCCTTAAACCAGTGTAGTTCAGTCCACGAAGCAAGTGACTCTTGATCTCAGGGTTGTGAGTTCAAGTCCCACATGGGGTGTAGAGACTGCTGAAAAAGATCTTTCAAAACAAAACCAAAAAAACACAACCAATACAAGGAAAATGGGTCTGAGGGTCTTTAGCCCAGAGTTTTATTTCATAGAGTGGAATTATTATACATATATCAAGCAATTCGTTAGTGCTTATAAGTAGTGTTTGAAGAATATTGTACAATTTCAGTGAAGCAAGGGTTCCAGTAATTTATTCATTCCACACACATCTACTGAGCCTCTGCTAATTATCTGAAGTTACGACACTGAGCAAAACCAAATCCTTGCCTTCCAGGAGTTTACCTTCTGGTGTAACTAAAAAGGTATCTTTAAGCAGGATCTTTCTTTTTTTTTTTTTTGGTGAAATATACATCACCAAAAAATTGCCATTTTAACTATTTTTAAATACACCAATCAGTGGCATCGATGACATTCACAAGACTATGTAGGCATTGCCCCTACTTCTAAAACTTTTTCATCACCCCAAACAGAAACTCTGTACCCCTTAAGCACAATCGCCTCACCTCCTCTCCCCAGCTCTGGCAAACACTAATCTACTTTTTCCCCCATGGATTTGCCTTTTCTGGACATTTCACACTAACCCAATCAGATGACAGGGAGTGTTTTGGGTATGGCCTCTTTGATTTACCATAATGTCCCCGAGGTCCACCCACATTACTGCCTGGGCACAGCACTGTGTTTCCTTTTATGACCAAATAATACTGCATTGTACGAATACTTTGCTTCTCTGGTCATCTGTTGATGGACGCCTGGGTCATTTCCACCTTTTGGCCATTGTGAATAGTGCTTCTGTGACTAAGCACTGACTCTTAATGAATTTGGGGAGGAGATCAAGGGCATGAGCACGCCTCCTTCCCATAAGCCCTTCAGAATCTTCTAGAAGATATAAGACTTCTTTTGTTTTATAAAGAGGGACCCTGGGCTTCACTAGGTTGAAACCTCGGCTTTAAAGCAAGGGGAAATGTTTGCTGTGAGAATTATATAAAAATTACATGGAAATGTTGCTTTTTATCATATATTCAATAGGAACATGGGATCACCTCTCTCTCCATATGATTGCTTGATAAGTGCAGGGACCCAATCTACGTCGTGCACTCCCCCTGCTTGTGTGCTCTCTCTGACAAATAAAATCTTTAAAAAATATGCTGGCAAGGGGCACATATCTACCCTACAACGAATTTGGCTTTATCAACTATTTTGATAATTACAGTGCATTCTAATCGTTCTGCTTTGAAATCCCATGTATTTTATTTTTCGCCTTTATCTTTTGGGTCCACAGGCATCACTAGATGGGCCACAGGGGTCCGTGGCATAACAAAGGTTAAAAGCCTGCTGTCAGGGATTGCAGGGCTTCCCCCTCTGTGGTCTTCCTGGGACACACACAGTCCTGGACCCTGATTGCCAGTCATGATCTGGCTATGTGAGTAGTGCTGCCTCTCGCCACCAGGAGGCGCTGCTTCCCTCAGGTCACGGGAAGCCCAGGGGCAAGTTCAAGGCTTCCTCCTTCCCATCTTTGTCCTAACCAGGGGTGGCAGCAGAAGCTTCTGGGAGTTTCCCCCTTCCCCTTTTCTCTCTCCGCCCCCTCCCTCTTTTTAGGATTTTAAGTAATCTCTACACGCAGTTGGGGGGCTCAAACTTAGAACCCTGAGATCCAGAATCCCCATGCTCCACTGACTAAGCCAGCCAGATGTCCCTCCCTCTCTCAAAAAAAATTGTTTTTAATTACGGAAAATTTCAAACTAGTACAAAAGTGTATGAACACCCAGAAAACCATGAAGTAGCTTCAATAATTATCACCTCACATACGGAGCTTCCGAAGTACACAGATGCCCAGGCCTAGCCCAGAGTCTTAGGGCTCCCAAAACTTGAGGGCCATTTGTGAGCCACCATTAGAGGCCTGGCCCTGCCTCCTGGGACACCCCAGGTGACACTTCTTGCTCTCCTGACCTCAGCCTCCAACCCCCCAACCTCTGACCACACCCCCAAGCCTGAAGGTCTTCTCTCAGCTCTGACCAGAATCCTCCAGCTCACTCATTTCCTTTCACTCAGGCCCCGCAGGGCCTGGGGAACAGCTGGCTCCCGTCCTCTGTACCATCACTCTTCCTGTGTCTATCTGGAAGGCAATATTAAGTAACCCATGCCTCACATCCTTGAGCAACCTCCCGCAGCCACATTCTGCTGGTCACTGAGTCTTACGTTGCTTCTTCCTGTGTTGGAGCACAGACCCGGGAGTCAACGATTTCTCGTCTTTTCAGACTGGAAAGATATTGCTGAGTGCTTAAAAAAACCGAGATTTTGAAGTGCCCAGAAAAATCCCTGAGACGGACGGGTTGGACTTGTCTCCCTTCCCCCATTCATATGTTGGACAACTCACCCCTGGAACATCAGGTTGTGACATTTGGAGACAGGGTCTGTAAAGAGGTGATTAAACTAAAATGAGGTCATTAGCATGGTATGACTGGTGTCCTTACAAAAAGGGGAAATTTGGGCCCAGGTGGATACAGAGTCCACGTGAAGACACAGGGGGAGGATGGCCATCTCCAAGGCCGAGAGAGGTCTCCAAAGGAAACCAACCCTGCTGACACCTTGATCTTGGACTTCTAGACTTCAGAACTGAGAGAAAACAAATGTTTATTGTTTAAACTACTAGTATGTGGTTCTTTGCTAGGGCAGCCCTGGCAAATTAATATAATCCCCAAATAGATACTACTCACTAAACCGAAAAAATCCCTCCCCGGATTCTGATGAACCGTAGTTTCTGATCACCGCCAGAGGCAGCCCCACACACAGGACCTGAGTCCCCTACCTGTGTGCATCCCCTGTGGGGCTCCGGGTCCAGCTGGAGGGAGGATTCTGGTTCCACTCAGCCCTACTCACCCTGATCCTCTGGGTGAGTCAGTTACCATCTTTTGCCGGAACTCCTGCTCTGGCCAGACCTCCGGGCAAGTAGGCACCAAGGCCTGATCCCATACTGGGTTAAGAGTTTGATGTGGGACCACAGAGTCCTTGTGACCTGCAGCCTCAAGGCCTGTGGAAGGGTGATGGTCAGAAACAGCTACATGATTCATGGACAAAATGGAAACGCGGCACTCTTGTACAAAAATTACTGCCCATTCCAACTGTGGTGACGTCCACAGGCAGGCCCAGCTGAGCACACAGGTGACACACCCGCGAAGCCAAGCCTGCCATTAGGGGACAGTAAAGGGAGGCTCAGGGAAGGCCAAGGTTCCAGGGCACAGGGATGCCAGCAGGAGATACTGACTTATCACATGTTCGCCCCCAAATCCACAGCCAGTGTGCGTGTGTGTGCACGTGTGTGTGCACATGTGTGTGTGAGAGAGAGAGAAGTAGCCCCTCTTTGTCCCATCCGCTCTAAACTCATACCCACAGAGTCAGCACTGCTCTGCCTGTCTCCACAGTTCTTTCTAGAAAGATACAGGGCTAGACCCGTATCCAAGTACATTTCCCTACTACCGTCAGATAGAAAGATGACGACGGAATGTATCCTGTTATCTGCTCTGAAACTGCCACAAAGACATGGGTTTCTTCTTTTTTTTAAAAGATTTTATTCATTTATTTGACAGAGAGAAACACAGCCAGAGAGGGAACACAAGCAGGGGGAGTGAGAGAGGGAGAATCAGGCTTCCCGCGGACCAGGGAGCCCGATGTGGGACTTGATCCCAGGTCTCCGGGACCATGACCTGAGCCGAAGGCAGTCGCTTAACCAACTGAGCCACCCAGGCGCCCCAAGACATGGGTTTCTTACAAAGACCAGGAAGGAAGCAAAGCCTTCTGCTGGTGTCCTTACTTACTATCCGGGAACTTCTGCGAGGGACCCATATCCGAGCAGCAGTGTTTTTCTGGTTTCTGTGTCGGCCTAACGAAAAGCAAAGCTAGACACGAAAAGAGGTTACTCACAAATAATTTCACCTGAACCCAGGAGGCCGGTTAGATCACTATCCCAGAGTGTGGGCCCTTTAATTTGAAAGTTCAAGAGCCTGAGTCAATTGGTGGTTGGGAGAAGTGCAGGCATTTTTACTTCTGCCTAAAACTGGGAAGAATGTGAAGACTTCGGCTCAGAAGCCGTCCCCAACGCGGCCTTGGTCAAAGCTCCCGGGAGGGGTCTGAGTGTTGGTGGGTCACTGCCGCCGGCATTCCGGGCATTCCAGCAGCCCCACTTCAGCCCACGCCCGGCTCCACCGGCCCGGGAGCGGAGGGGAATGTGTGGCCCAGTGGGTACGGGGCGTGGCCAGTCCGACATGCGTTACAAAGGGGCCCTCTCTGAAGCAAGCCATCTGGGCACCGAGGAGAAACGGAACGATTCCCGTAGGAATCCGACTGGCTGAGAAGAGCCCGGCTGCCGGCTTCGCTCTCCAGCATTCAGCATTTAGAGAAAGAGGACTGGCTTGGACCAGAGGGGATGTCTCAGGGCCAACGTTAGACTCAGAAAACCTTTCCAAGGAGTCTTCTGATTTACATAAAGTGGTCCAAATGGAAATAGGCTCATCTTCCCCGCTCAGCGCTAGAAGCACCAAGGTCGGCAAGACAGGGCCAACAGAGATGGAGCCCAGGAAGGTGGGCGGGGGGGGGGGGCGCAGGCAGTGGCTGGAGGAGCAGTGAGGGCATGGGGGGGGGTTAGGGGGCCACAGCAGGTGTTTTCCTTGGCCTGCATCGAAGGTACCAGAAGCCCCATCCCGTCACGGGCCCTCGAAGCTTGTCTTAGTCAATGGAGTCAGAGGAATAAACCACTGACACCTTATGTCACCTCTTAGACTTATGTGATTCCCATAAGCACCAGACTGGAGGATGGAAAAAATCAGTGGGGGCAGAGAGCTGGAGAGCTCCCAGCTCAACCAAAGACCACAAAGGCACCAACGTGAGATAGGCAAGGACCAAAGGCTGGTTTGGAGGGTTCTGTCAGAGCAGGGGGTCCCTCATGGGTTCTCCAGGCTCACTGGAGGCCATGGATGTGTCTTGTGGTCCAAGACCCGTCCAAGTAACCAGTGAGTCTTTGCTCTCCAACCTCTGGGGGCTTGTGACCACTTCCCGTTGCCATGGCAATCCAGCTGGCCCCACAGTTCACTGGCCCCAAAGCTGGCATCTGCCCGTGGGGCTGGGCAGATCCAGAGACTCAGACTCTCTGTCACCGAGCTCCGTGGGGGAATCTTCCTCACCAGCCACGGGGGCAGAAACACCAGCGACTTCTCATTCCTGTCAACATCCTGGGCCTGGCTTGCCTGGAAAGGACAATGCCCCCCGCGGCAGACCCACTTCCTAATGCCCACCCATGCACGTTCCCCAAAGCTAACGACTGCCTTCACCGTGGCCTCGTGCCAGAGGGAAAGGGCGGAGGTGTGTTTGCAGTCAAACCACCCTGCAAAGCGGGGCCCACAGGGCAGGGGGCCAGCCAGGGCCCATCTCCAGAGTCGTGGGCCGGTGGCTACATATGGCTTCTCAAGCCAGACTGCTTGGGTTCAAATCCCGTCCCTCATTTCAATCGGCCACATCCTTTGTGACGTTGTCACTTCCTATGTCTGGTCTCTTCTCCGTAAGACAAAGGGAACAACAGACCCTGGCTCCTGAGAGACTCCATTTCCAGTGCTCAGGACAGGGCTTCACTCAGACCAAGTGCTCTGTAAATGCAAACCTCTCCCAGCCGGATGCACCCCTACCCCAGCCCCGGGGGGGTGGCCTTGTCCCCCTCAGTACCCATGAGCAAACGCCGGGGACCCTTACCGACCAACATGGCGGGGCAGAGCCTCCCACATCCGGGGTCTGGCGCCTCCTGCTGTCTCCTCCTGCTGGGGCCCAACAACGTGCAGCACTTCTAGGGCAGTATACTTGCTGATTGCTTCCTTCACTATTACTCACAACAACCAGCTAAGACACTGCCAAAGAAACACTCACAGCGGCCCTGCCGATGCCCCGAACCGCGGGCCTGGTCCGCGGGGACCTGCGGATGGGAAGGGGATGTGGGGCGGAGGGACAGGACGCTGGAGGAAAGCAGGGACCGGCGACAGATCCCAGCCAGGCTGGCCCGCGACTCACTGACCAGGAGAAAAAACAAAAACAAAAAAACCAAGTCAGCACCTGCCTGGAAGAGAAAAAGTTAGGAAGGACAGTGGTCTTAAATCCGCATGGCTACTCCAACAGGGAGCAAGAGAATAAAGCAACAGCGGCCGCCCCCCCATCCTGGGCGCCCCTGGGAATGCGGAGCAGTCAGAATCCTACCGGGGAAGCGGAAGCAGAAGGAGATTGAGATGAAGAGGTTTATTTCAAGGAACTGGCTCACATGACTGTGGGGCTGGCTCGGGACGCCTGGCAGGGAGCTGCTCTCAGGCAGGAGCTGACACTGCAGTCCACAGGTGGGTTCTCTTCCTTCCTCAGGAGAACCCTAGCTTTGTTCTTAAGGCCCTTCAACTGCTTGGATGAGGCCCACCCACATTACTGAGGATAATCTTTACTAACAGTTAACAGATTGTAGACACCACCCGCGTCTGCACAAAGCAGCACCAAGCTCGGTGTTTCATTGAATTTTACTAGGCCCCGCAGACTGGCCAACCTGACACCTCGAGATACCCTTCATAGTGGCTGCTAGATCATTGTCACTAAGTGCTTTGGATGCTCACCACTGAGGGACGGTTCCTCTTCTGCGTGGAGTTGGGGACACACAGAGGAGCTCCTGGGAGGGTCACTGCGTCCAGCCTAGGAGGTCCCAGAAATGGGTTCCAGGCAAGCCGTGGTGGATGAAAGCAGCCCCGGGTGGGCACAGTCTCTGCCCACCTGCTCTTCTAGAGGAGAAAACCCCCGTTGGCCTTCCTCCACATTCAGCAAAGCACAGAGAACACAGCACCCCTTCCTTGGCCGCTAAATGCCCAGTGAGAGCTGGAGGGTGTCTGCTCTCACTTTAGCCTTCGGCCCCCAAACAGATGAACCCATAATGCCCCGCCTAAAGAGCAGTCAGAGTAGATTTTAATTACAGCTCTTTAGTGTGGAAAGACACGTCGAATCTCTCTGATACGTCGAATCTCATCCCAAAGGTAAGTGCCTTCATCAGGTTAGAGCGCGGTGCCCAAGAACCACCTGCAGGCTCTGGCGAAGTGGGGTTCCCGGCTCCGCGCTGCAGCTTCTGACCCTGTGGGCCCGGGATCAGGTCAACAGCCCTTCCTACGCCGACTATCCTCCAGGGAGCGTGGGGGCAAGCAGGATTCTGAATAACTCCTAGGCTGGCTGGCCAAGACAGGGGACCCCCAAATACTGAAAACAGAAGCAGGCTCCCCACAGTAAAGACAGCCAAGTGGGAATTAAGCAAAAGCAGCATGCCTGGTGTCTGTGAGCACAGAACAGCATTTGGGGTGCGCTGGCCCTCCTGAAGACGGGCTGTGAGAGGCGCGGCCGGGTTCATGAGTACTCACTGTCTCGGGCTGGACCTTGGCACTGCTGTCAAGGTCAAGTCAGCTGGTGGCTGTGTGTTTCTCAGGGGCGGGGCATGCGCTGAACCCCAGCAGAGGTCAGAAGCACTAAGAGAGGGCGGGAGATGAGGGAATGGCTAATTCTTGTATCCAGCCTACCTTGTGGCTCAGAAAATGAACCAAAGGAAAAGATGGCTCAGAAAAGCAAGACCAGATATATCTCCTACTGCTAAGCAAGCCCCTGGCCCTGATTTCCATGCCGAACCCCATTTTCTGAATCTAGACAGTGACCTGGGTGAAGGTATCTGCCTGTGGAGATTGCTCCTTGGGCACCAGGGAAGATGGGGCAGTTATGGTAGCCAGGAAGGCATCCTTCTTCTTCCTCCTGAGTCCAGGGTCCTCAGACAGAGTCAGGAACAATCTTCCCAGTTGGCGGTGGGGGGGGGGTGTC
>PITA01006822.1:20055-96831 GCA_004023965.1 Spilogale gracilis
GGGAGGTCTGGACTTCAGGAACAATCTTCCCAGTTAGAGAGGGGAGGTCTGGACTTTGGGGTCAATCTTCCCAGTCAGAGAGGGGAGGTCTGGACTTCAGGAACAGTCTTCCCAGTCAGAGAGGGGAGGTCTGGACTTCAGGAACAATCTTCCCAGTTAGAGAGGGGAGGTCTGGACTTTGGGGTCAATCTTCCCAGTCAGAGAGGGGAGGTCTGGACTTCAGGAACAGTCTTCCCAGTCAGAGAGGGGAGGTCTGGACTTCAGGAACAATCTTTCCAGTCAGAGAGGGGAGATCTGGACCCAGGGACAATTTTTCCAGTCAGAGAGGTGAGGCCAGAACTTTAGGCAAGGGTGAATAATCAGTCAATGTATGAAACCTGACTGTGTTCCCCCAAGTATAAAGCACACAAGTCAGCAGTCTTGAACAAGGCAGACTTTCCTGAGAAGTTGCAACCCAAGGTCAGAGTGAATGTACTTGAATTTAAATGTGTGTTCTCTTCCACCGGAAGGCCTTTGGTTCAACTACCAGGTGAGCTTCTGCTGCATTAACACAAGATATTTAATAGACCTGGGGCTCAGTTCGGAGCCCTGATTTTGCCTTCCATTCATTTTTTCTAACAGGGCCCAACACCTCCCACTACAGAGCCAGGGCCGCTGGTCCAGGGAGCCAGAAGGGACACAAGAAAACCAGAAGTCATCTCTACCAAAGGAGTTTTAAGTTCCCAGCACTTAAATTTTAGACACTAAAGAGAAAGTGGATTCTGGCAACATGGCTCTTGGATGTTCCAATTCCTGGAAAAAGAGGCGCCCTCTTCATCCAGGAGATATGGAAATTCATCCAGGAAACCTTCCCAAACCTACAGCATGTCTCAGCAGGCACGAATGTATCCTCGGCAGCCATTAGCTACTGACTGTGCACCTATGACGTGCTGACCCCATGCGAGGTGGGGACACTGGGAGGGCCGGGAGGACGGAGGATGTTGGGGGCCTTGGAGGATAAGAAAGAGATGGGCAAGAAATCACAGCTGTGCCAAATTGTAACTGTGAGCGGTTCTGAACCATGAGAACAAGCACTTTTAAAATGCCTGATCTGGGGGCAGAAGCGTGGTGCTGGGAACGAGTCATAGCTTTGCACCCCACCCTCCCTCCCCTGCCAGGCTTGGAGAGGGATCTGATGATTTTTACCACAGTTTTTACCACCAACCTTAGTTAAGCGTCCTCTTGCGTTTCACAGTGACATGGAAAGCTGGAAGGAATTTTTCTGCTCTTGCACTGATCTCCAGAAAAACAGACTCCATGGCAGGAAGTGATGGTGGCTCTGAGGACCTTCAGAGACCTGTCCAGAACTGTCCAAAAAAATCTCAATAATCGAGAATGCAATAGTGCATTAAAATAATTGTTCACCGCGCCCAAGTGGGATTTCTTCCTGGGCTACAGCGGTGGTTCAATATTCACAAATAAATCAATGTGATACATCACATTAATAAAAGAAAGGATAAGAACCATATGATCCTCAACAGATGCAGAAAAGAACATTGACAAAACATGGCCTTCTTTCTGGATAAAAACCTTCAACAAAGTAGGGATAGAGGGAACATACCTCAACATCATAAAACCATATACGAAAGACCCACAGCTAATATCCTCTTCAATGGGGAAAAACCGAGAGCCTTCCCCTTATAATCAGGAACGAGACAGAAATGTCCATTCTCACAATCACTATTCAACATAGTCCTGGAAGTCTTAGCCTCAACAATTTTAGACAACACAAAGAAATATAAGGTATCCAAATCAGCAGGGAGGAAGTCAAACTTCCACTATTTGCAGATGACATGATACTCTATGTAGAAAACTCAAAAGACCCCACCAAAAAATTGTTAGAACTAATACATGAATGCAGCAAAGCTACAGAATATAAAATCAATGTACAGAAATATGTTGCATTTCTATACACCAATAATGAAGCAACAGAAAAAGAAACCAAGAAATTGATCTCATTGGCAGTTCTACCCAAAACAATAAGATACCCAACTAACCTAACTGAAGAGGTAAACGGTCTGTCCTCTGAAAACTACAGAACATTCATGAAAGAAACTGAAGAGGACACAAAGAAATGGAGATCCATGCTCATGAACTGGAAGAACAAACATCTTTAAAATGTATATACCACCCAATCCTAAATTTGCATAAAGACCCGGAATAGCCAAAGCAACCCTGAAAAAGAAGAGAAAAGCTGGAGGCATCACGATTCTGGACTTTAGGCTCTGTTACAAAGCTGTAATCCTCAAGACAAAAACAGGCACATAGATCAATGGGACAGAATAGAGAACCCAGAATTGGACCCACAACTGTATGGCCAACTAATCTTTGACAAAGCGGGAAAGAATATCCAAGGGGAAAAGACAGTCTTCGATAAATGGTATTGGCAAAACTGGACAGCAACATGCAGAAGACTGAAACCGGACCACTTTCTTATACCATATACACAAATAAATTCAAAATGGATAAAAGACCTAAACGGGAGACAGGAAACCATCAAAATCCTAGAGGAAAACATAGGCAGGAATCTCTTTGACCTTGGCTATAGCCACTTCTTATTAGACATGCTGCCGAGGCAAGGGAAACAAAAGCAAAAATGAACTACTGGGAATTCAAGATAAAAACCTTCTGCACAGTGAAGGAAACAATAAAAAAAACTAGAAGGCAGCCTACAGAATGGGAGAAGATATTTGCAAATGACATATCTGGTAAAGGGTTAGGATCCAAATCTATAAAGAACGTATTAAACTCAACACCCAAAATCCAAATAATCCAATTAAGAAATGGGCGGAAGACATGAATAGACACTATTCCAAAGAAGACATCTAGATAGCTAATAGACACATGAAAAGATGCTTGACATCACTCATCATCAGGGAAATAAAAATCCAAACCACGATGAGATATCATCTCACACCTATCAGAATGACGAAAATTAACACGTGGAACAGCAGATGTTGGCGAGGATGTGGAGAAAGGGGAACCCTCTTGCACTGTTGGTGGGAATGCAAACTGGTGCAGACACTCCAGAGAATAATATGGAGGTTCCTCAAAGAGTTAAAAATAGCACTACCCTATGACCCAGCAATTGCGCTAATAGGTATTTACTCAAAGATTTTTAAAATCTACAGATTCAAAGGGATACATGGACCCCAATGTTTACAGTTGCATTATCAACAATAGCAAAACTATGGAGAGAACCCAAAGTCCATTGACTGATGAATGGATAAAAAAGATGTGGTCTCTCTCTCTCTATATATATATGGAATATTACTCAGTCATCAAAAAGAATGAAATCTTGCCATTTGCAACGACATGGGTGGAGCTAGAGTGTATTATGCCAGGTGAAGTCAGAGAAAGACAAATACCATATGATCTCACTCATATGTGAAACTTAAAAAAAAAAACAGATAAACATATATAAAGGAGGGGAGAAGAGAGGGACATAAACTCTAAGAGACTGTTGACTATAGAGAACAGACTGAGAGTTGCCAGAGGGAGGTGGGTAGGGGACGGGCTAGAAGGCTGATGGGCATTAAGGAGGGCACTTGTTGGGACGAGCACTGAGTGTTGTATGTAAAGGATGAATCACTGAATTCTACTCCAGAAACCAATACTGCACTGAATGTTAGCTACGTAAAACTTGGGCGCCTGGGTGGCTCAGAGGGATAAGCCTCTGCTTTTGGCTCCGGTCATGATCTCAGGGTCCTGGGATCAAGTCCCACATCGGGCTCTCTGCTCAATGGGGAGCCTGCTTCCCTCTCTTTCTCTGCCTATTTGTGATCTCTCTGTCAAGTAAATAAAATCTTTTAAAAAAAAAAACTACATAAAACTCAAAGAAATCAAAATAAATAAACAAAGAAGCCTAAATACAAGGTAAAAAAAAAAAAATGGGGGATCTCAGGGACAGAGCCATGAAAGACTGACTTGGATGTTTTCAGCCTCAAAAATTATCGTGTGTCCCGGTCGAGGGGAACCAGCTTCCCCAGAGAGGCAGCGGGCACCCTCCTTTTCCCCGAATTTCAGGAGCCACCTGTGCCTGCTCTAGAGAAAAAAGGTCCCACAGACCCTGGCTGGTGACACCAGAGTGTGCCCGTCCCTCCACTGATCCTGCAGCGTCCCTGGGTGAATGGCGAGCGACTCTGCTGACTTTGGAGGCTGTCAGCCCAAAGCTGATTGTCTCTGTCCTCTGCAGGGCTGGGGACCTGCTCATCTAATGCCTCTGAATATTGCACATCCTTAGTGTTTCCCAATCTAGTCCTTACCAGATGGAGCGCTTAAACTGCCAACTCTGGGAAGCAGCAGGTTTATCGAGTGGGAGAACAGCTCAAATGCTTGAGGACCACCAACCCGGATGCTCACTGGGGAGAGGGGCTGTCTGGGAGGCGAAAGGTTGACAGCAGACACCATGACTATCTAGAACTACCCTTGCCTTAAGAACAGAGTATGAAATACAGGTATTTTAGGAGTGTAATTGTCAGTTATTGACGCCCCCCCAAGTTTCCAATGGAGCAGATCATGGTTGCCTGCTCTAAACCCACGCCCCTCTCTCCGGGGTTCAGGTAAACTCAGCCTCTTCTCTTTAAGTCACATGCCTCAAGAAATGCCAACCCAAGAACCCCTTCCCTTGCCACCAATTGGTTGGGGCCGGGCCTGAGGCATCACTGTGGCCAATGAGATGTGTGGGGAAGTCAGCAGGGACTTTGGGTAGGATTCCCACACTCACAACAAGGGGAGTCCAGGAAGAGCTGGCCGGGAGGGAAGCTGGTAGAAGACAACGTCAGAAGGCAGAAGATGGCCGGGCAGAAATATGGAGAGAGCCCAATCCTTGACATCCCTGAGCCACTGGATACAGCCCACCCAGAAGCTGCCGACCTCAGGACTTACATTCTGTAAAATGTTTACTGTTCTGATTGCTTAAGTCATTTGGAGTAGGACCTGTCTCTTATTCGCAGAGGAAAGAATCCTAACTGGTACCTCCCATAACCCAAGCAATCTAGGCATCACAAATTACCTTGGAATTTTAAAAAAAAAGAAAAGGAAACCATTTAACCAAAACATCTCTGTTGAGTGGCAGCAGGCATAGCATTCCCCTCCTCTCCCTGCAAACTTAGACCGAGCGAGGGCAGTTTAGGTGGCTGGTCCCTGCTCTGGGCCCTTCCACCCTCAACCATGCCCAACGGGGCAGAACCAGTCCTCCGTTCGGGTGGAGGGTCCTGGATTTGCTCTTTAGGCCTGTGCTCCCTTCCTGTCCTCGGGCCACGAATCCCACAAAACACTAAGGGCTAACGACAGTGGGGGTGAAAATGCTGGAGACAGGTTTTCACAAGGAGAGATTTCAGAACTTCACAATTTCAAAACAAAATCCAGCCCTAGTGGCTGTAACATAAATTTGAGTTTTGGAAGAAGCCCAGCATACCCCCCAAACTTTGCTCCTCTGAGTAGGGACTGAAGGGGCTGCCCCGACTCAGCGCTGAGCCCTAATGGGCAGAGGCAGCCCTCAGCCCAACCCCCACCTTACGGAAAAGGAAAACAGCCCCCTAACCTCCAGAAAGCCTTCCATTGGCTCTCCATCCGTAGTTACTAAAAAAGAACCCTGGCCCTGGCCCTGTAGTTAAGGATCACCGAGCACCTGGGATACTGTTTCTGGACCTTGCCTCCCCCCACCCCCCACTCACTACGTTAAGCAACCCAGCTCCGTAGGACATTTATTTTTTGGAACAAAGGCTCTGACAATTAGAAATGTTTTTCTAACGTCAAGGCCAAACTTCCCACACACACAGTAAATCCTCTAGAAACAAATTCGTGGTTTTCTCTACTCATCCCAAAGGTCTTTTTCTCAAGGTGTGAGCGGTCCCTAAGGCTGACAGTGAATTAAACCAGCAGCAGAAAAAAAAAAAAAAAAAAAAAAAGTGGGTCACCTGCTTTGCAGCTGAGGGAGGACCGGGAATTGGGGACCTCAACTGCAAGGCCGGCTCTGCCTGTCTGACCTGTCGGGCTTGCCACCCGGCTTGGCAGCAAGGAGGCTGGGCCCCTCTGTAGGCGTGTACTCACCTAGGAGAGGTGCTCCCTGGTCTGTTCCCATCCCGGGATCCCCCCTCATTGGCCTATCTGCACCAGCACATCCTTTCTGAGTCTTCTGTATCCAAACCTAAAGCTAGTGGGGAGAAAGAACACGAAGGAAGAGGAAGGTGGGAAGAGGAGACAGGGAAAGCCCAGTTCTCACACCCACCTGCAGTTCCTGGGTGACAGTCGGGGAGGTGGAGCTGTGTGGGGCCAGGAGCCTGAGCCAGGCTGTCATGGTCATCATCGGGATCAAATTCCAGGGCAGACTCTTTCCTCTGAGTAGCTATTTTGGGGAAGCAGCTTTATTCCAGGAGACTGGCTACCGCTGCCACTGGAATCCGGAAGCCTCCGAGCTCTGCCGGGCCCCACAGCGCAGGTAAAGGCAGGGAGAAAAGCCCCAGAGAGCAAAGGGCAGGTTCCAGGAGCCCTCGAAACTCTGCTCTGGGCACACACAGGCCCACCTGTCCTGCCTGTCCCCAGGCCTCCACTGAGGATCACTGAGCACCTGGCATTCTGTCTGGCTTGAGAGAGGGGTTCCTGGCTTGATGTCTGAACTGGGGTGCTGATGGGCACAGCTGGTGGGACTGGCGGCAGCCGGTCCACTAGTAACACGGGCCTTTTTCTTGCCATCCAGCACTGAGTCCTTGGCAGCCAGATCTAACCTCTCCCTTGCACTCTCTGATGCTCGCCAAGTGCAAGTTCATAGTGAGCGTGTAAGCCGACAGCACAGGTGTGTGGGAAGGAGGCAGGCAGGGGAGCGGCATTCCAACCACTGCTCAAGTTCACTTACGTGCTTTGGAGGCGGCCAAGTAAGGAGGAGCCTCTGGGGGCCACCTCAGAACAGCACGCAGCACCCAGGAGCTGTGGGCATAACCGAGATCTTCCGATACCCGGGGTTTTCCGGGCAAGGGCAGATGCTAAGTATAAAGGCTCTAACAGGAAGCCAGAATTCATTTCCCTGAGCAGACAGTGAGGCACGGAAAGCTGCCCAAGGGAGAAGCTTGGTGGAACTCAGGCAGAACCCGACCTCCTTCCTCAGGGAGTAACCCTGCTCCTTAAGGGAGGAAAGGAGAAGGCTGCCTGGGCCAGGCAGGGTCTCGGGGCAACACTGTGCTTTGTGAAGCCCCATCTCAAAATCAGCAGCTAGCTCTGGTCCCCAGAAGAAGCAGCAACCAGGCCAGCCCTGCTCAAGCGGCCTGTCGTACAACTGTGGGCATACCCCTCGTGGATCTATCCTGGGGCCTGACTCTTCCTCCTCCTCCTCCTCACTCTCCAATAGCCAGTCCTGGGTCACAGGCTTCCAGAAAATCCCCCAAGCCCCGGCCAACTTCAGACTTCCCCGGCCCTTAGATCATCTGCTAGTCATTGGGCTAAGACCCAAACTGATGACAGAGAAATAGGCTGCGCGATTTTAGAAAACCAAACTGTAAAGGTGCTCACGATAAAATCTTCAGCCGGAGGGCCCCATACTCTGAAAGGACTTAAGGGAAACACTTAGCAAACAGGCCTAAAAAAGAAGTTGAGGCTTTCCGCCCCAATGTAGTAGAGAATCTTTCAAATTTACATATCAAGTCCCATGATAAGTCATTTAGGATCCCCCAAAGTAGGAAGGCTGCTTGTGGTTACAGCAGGATGAGTCAAGGAAACAAACAAATGAGCCGGATGAGGTCAACCTTTTGGAAAAGGAACAAAGAAAAACTGCTCCCAGGCCAGAGGCAGCTCACCCAAGCGATGGTCACAGAAAGCCCATTTCTGAATCCTAGAGTCCAGTGGGTCTCAAAGCTGAGGGGGGCGGGGAGGGTAGTGATCTGCCCCCGGGGACATTTGGCAATGTCTAGAGACATTTGGAGTTGTCACAACTGGAGGTGGGGGGCGGCGCCTGGCACCCAGTGGTAACTAAATATCACACAGGACACCCCCAAACACAGAGAATCACCCCACCCCAAATGTTAGCAGTGCTACGATTCAGAAACAGCGTAACACAATACAAAAGAGTTTTGTCTCTTTAAAAGTCCTGGGCAAATGGTCACCTGTAGTCACTGGACATGTCCCTCAGCCCAGAGGGCCACTGGGGGGGACCCCTCCTGTCTGTGATGAGGCTGGGGGATCACAGGCTCTGCGTCTTTGGAGGGACCCCTAGGAATAGACCTCAGCCTGGGTGAGGGCTCCGGACCTCCGAGCTTGGTTGTGGCTCGGCTGTGAAGGGCGCCCACCGAAGCCACGGAGAAAGAACAAAGACATCTCCACTGTCATAGCAAATGGCCTCACCAATGGCACGTGCTTCACAGGCGTCGGTGACCTTTCACACACTCCGTCTTACCTGAATAAATAAGAGCCTCACCCAGGAAGGCAGAGTCTTTCTGCGTTCCTGACCTGCCCAGTGGAACGGCAGAGGCCCGACGTCCACGTGCGCAGGGGTGGGGAAGGGGGAGCCGGGTGCATCCACCTTCACCGCTCAAGAAGGCAGGGCCCGGAGGGAAGCTGGAAGCAGGTCGAGAGTCCACCCTGGATCCCCGAGACAAGCTCCTGACTGGTGAGCTCCCGGGGTCCAGAGCTGAGCTGACGGCAGACACATGTGAGGGGCATCTCTGCGCCTAGCTACACATCGGGGTGTGAGTCCCGCAGAGTCAGACGCTCCAGAAACAAAAACACATCCCAGCCTCCAAATCTTTTCTGGTATGACACAGCTCAGCAAACGCGCAATGGAAACCAAGGGCAGAGCTGGGCGAATGGGAAGGACACAAGCCCAGAGCTGACGCTGGCCGCCTTCAGGGCACTGGGGGGAGACCCAGGTCGGACTTAGGCCTTAACCCATGAGCCTCATCTACTTCCGGATCATCTGACTTTTTATGAGTCACTACTAATTTTATCATTTTTAAAAAAGATTTTATTTATTTATTTATCTGACAGAGAAACACAGCCAGAGAGGGAACACAAGCAGAGGGACTGAGAGAGGGAGAAGCAGGCTTCCCGCCGAGCAGGGAGCCCGATGTGGGGCTCGATCCCAGGTCTCCGGGATCATGAGCTGAGCCGAAAGCAGTCGCTTAACCAACTGAGCCACCCAGGCGCCCCTAATTTTATCATTTTAAAAGAACATTTGAAAGGAAAGAATGAGGGCAGAATATCTTGCACAGACCCCCATTTTCCTGGGAATACACCTCACCTGCTCAGGGAACTCTCCACTGCAGACTGGCATGGGCTACTGTCCCCAGTCACCAGACCCCAGAAAACTGGCCCACGCAAGACCACAAAGGCCAAAGAGAAAGGGTAGAGGCAGTGAGACAATGTCTGGTGCCAAACAAGGAAATGAGAAAACTAGCTCACGTGCCAGGCCAGGAGCCCGGGGGGAGGGAGGCTGCAGGCCCGACACCCCCATGTCTCCTGCCAACATCCTCTGAGCAGGTGGCCATCCCCACCGATCATCCCGAGACCCAGAGAAGATTCTAGATCCATTACTCACTGCTAAAGTTTGCGCTGAGCCAAGTCATACACAGCTAAAATCCGGAAGCTTGCCTACCTCTCGCTACCCAGCCTGCTCTCAGTTGGAATAAGGCACTGCACCCCCGCTTCCCAACCCTCTGGACCTGAGATTTGATTTTCCACTTAAAATTCTGCCTCTGGGGTGCCTGGGTGGCTCAGTTGGTTAAGCGACTGCCTTCGGCTCAGGTCATGATCCTGGAGACCCGGGATCTAGCCCCACATCAGGCTGCCTGCTCGGCGGGAAGCCTGCTTCTCCCTCTCTCACTCCACCTGCCTGTGCTCCCTCTCTAGCTGTGTTTCTATGTGTCAAATAAATAAATAAAATCTTAAAAAAAAAAAAAAAAGAATATCTGCTACAAAGGCAAACAAAAGCAACCTTCCCAGGGGGCCAGACAGAAGTCAGTTCGTTCACATGATGCAGTGAAGGGGGGCATGCAAAAGAGGAGCCGCTCCCCGTAGCCCTAGTCTGGGGTCCTGGCAAGGGATACCAGCTCTGGGGGTTAATAACTAGTGATGTGGGGCACAGGATAGAAGAGAACGGAAGATGTGCTGAAGCCAAGTCAGACAGGATTCCACCGCACTGGGCAGTGAATTAATGGGGGGAACCCACGCGGTCCCCTAAAGGAAGAGCTCAATCAAGCACGGAGTTTGTTTATAAAAGCATTAGGACTCAGTATGCAAACGTGGCCAGACAGCTCAAGGCTGGCCCGAGAGACCTTGTAAGGGAAGGATGTGTGTGGACCCCCATATGTTGTCCCTTCTGCTCCTGTTCCCCTTACCGATGGCTCAATTTCCAGCTACCCCCTCAAGTCCTGGACGTCCTCGGACCTTGCCTGACCACTGGTTCACTGAGCAAAACCTGCCCTCGGAAGAATACCAGACACCCTGATTTGCCAGGAGCCTCTTCCTGGTCAGGGGATTTCTGCATTCAACTGCAGAGTGGCTTAAGCATTTTAAATGTCAGTCACAAACCAGCTCACTGAGGGAGACTGGGTCGGGGTGGCAGAAGCAAGGGAGATCTCTCTGAGATCCCAGGCCGGGGTCTTCCGCTCCCGATGCTGGACCTCTTGCCCTGGCAGTGCCCCGAGCATCCTTCCTGCTGGCTTCAAACAACTGGCCTCTGCCTGCCCCTCAGGCCTCCAGAGGAATGCAGCCCTGCTGGATTTCAGACTTTGGCCTCGAGAATGGTGGGACAGTCGATCTTTGTTGTTGCAAGCCCCCCAGTTTGTGGTCGACTTGTTCCAGCCGCAAGGAAACCCCGAGAGTCATCCATTAACTCCTGAAACAGTAGGGTGGGGAGGGGAAGGCGCAGGGGTGCAGGGAGGGAGGAGTGAGAAAGAGGCCTCTGAGCAGCTCGAAATCCTATGACCAAGTTCCTTCCCTTCCTGCGAAGGTACGCCTCCCCCCACGTGCTGTGCTGTGACTATTCACATATTCTGTTCATCAATTACCCCCCTTGGATAAACAGTCACCCAAGAGGACAGGGAGCTGAAATGCAAAACCAGGTAAATGACACAACTACTACTAAAAGAAAGCAATGAATCAAAGCCACGCTTTGTTATCTCATGACACCCACTCCCTTTCTCAGACATTGGGGTGAGGGCTGGCTGCCTTTGAGATCCCCTCGTTCACTCGTATCTCATGTACAGCGCTGATCTACCACAAGGATGGGAGTCCCTGACCCACAGTGATTCAGAAGCAGAAGCTCAGAAGGGGGAGAAGGTTGGCTGAACTCAGATTCACCGACAAAACCAAAGGGAGGTGAGCAAAGGGCAGAGAACAGAAGGGATGGAAATGGTCTCAAGCGTAGTCACCAACACTACAAAGCCCCATGCTCCGAAGCTGGGGCCTTTGGGCCACTGTTCCACAGGCCACAGCACAGACACGAATGTTCCACGGGATAATCTGGTTCGGCAGGAAAAGGTGAGTTGTGTTGATTCTGCTTTAAGAAGCGTACTCTTCTCCTCTGCCCATCTGTCCCTGCAGTGGGCTCCGCGCTGGTCCCCTGCCCACAGGAGTAAAACCACCTGCAGTGTCCCAGGCAGGGGCGTCCACGCACTCCTCCCCGTCCACTCCACCCTGGATGCCGTGGGGAGACGTGGCCACGACGGGACCAGCGCCCAGCCCGGTGTGGGACACAGAGCTCAGAAGGAGCTGCCAAACCGTGGAACACACGGATATGGGAATGAGAGGAAGAAGGGCTACATAATGAATGCATGAACATTAAAGTTTTGGAGAAACATCTGAATCTTCACTGGGCTCCTCTTTCTCTCTCTGCTGACTCTGCCTCAAGCTTGACTTCTCTCTTATAAAATTCCTGGGACCGTTTAACCTGGAAATAGCCATGAGTATTAACTCCCTGGAGGGCAGACACTCGAGATACAGGTGGATCAGGAAAAAATGTCAGAAATGCTCTTGGTGTCCTAACCGCTTGTTTCTTTAAGTTGTAAACTGCTGGCATGACAGGAACCTACAAGGACAAAAGGTCCACAAATAAAATGAGAAATTCTGGTGTTCACAGCTGGGTGCCATCCCCTGCCTGAGGAGCGGAGGAGACCCACGCCTGGCTTCCAGCCAACAGAATACGGCCAAGGTGGCAGGCCGCCCCTCCCACACCACAGCTCCCATAGTGCCCGCACACCCATTTCCATTGCCGTGGGGCTGGGCAGATCACCCTCTTCTCGGCAGCCGCTGAGTCATGCCCTACGCATTGGGGCCCAGCTCTGCCCTGACCACACTACAGTCTGTTTCCTCATATGTAAAATGGGACAACAATCATTTCCTCACAGCGCTGACACAAGGATTAAATAAGGGAAGGTCTGGAAAGTGCTTACAACAGTGCCTGGCACACAGTAAGAGCTCCATAAATGTGTGTTATTTATGCATGAGTTATGCACCTTCTGCTGTCCTGGTGGGACTACAAAGTCCACAAGGGCAGCGACGGTCTGTCTCACCTGCTGTTGACCACAGCCTTCGACATGGGGTCATCAAGGAGGGCTAAGGACCATTCCTGGGGTCCTCCTAGCAACTCCGAGGACAGGAGTTAAAATGGGCCGAGAAATGTTCAGTTCTTGCCCAGTACCCCTGAAGACATGAGGGGTAAAATGAGGACCATCTCACCCACAGACGGTGGTCTTGTCTTTGTATTTCTCTGCTGCCTTAAAGACAACTTGTAACAAAGTTAATTTGACGCATATTTAAGGAGAAGCAGAAGTGTTAGCCTCCAGGACAGTAATTAGGCTTAAATGGAAACAATTCACGTAAATGAGCATAATTAGCACTATGCGAACACGAAGGCAACTCACATTTCTGGAAGGTGTGACTCTTTGATTCCGGGAAGAGAATGAGAGAGGCCAGGGAAGAGTTTGCTTTTTTTCTCCAGTCGGTGCTGAATGACGGGGCTTATGAGTGGCACTAAGGGGACGGAAGGTTTGAGGCACTGGGGGGTTAGATGCATTTGAGGGGAAGCAGGCGCTGAAGTGCGGAGCGGGCTTGCAACTGTGGTGCGGTGGGTGAGGGGCGTTATGCCTAAGACCGAAAGGAAAGGGGCCCAAGGTGAACTGTGCCTGGTCTGATGTTCCTACCCTGGCTGATTCCATTTCTCCCTCCAAAAGCCAGTGCAGCCTCTCAGGGTCCGTCTGCACCCCACCCGGCACCCCTCGTCTGGTTATGCCCCGGGAAAGGGCGATCAGGGCGGGAAGACAGCTGCCAGTACCTTCACCACAGCTCCCTCTCTGAGCCAGCAACTTTCCCAGAAGATTATCAAGAACGGCTTCTCCATCTTTCCAGGTCTCCAGGTCAGAGGCAAGGGAAGTCTGTCTCTCTCGGGGTTTGGTGACACTTCTGACAACCACCAGCCCTGCTGAGGTCCTGGAGGAGGGGCTGTATCAGTCGGGGCTCAATCACATGGTCTAGGATTTGAAACTGGCTTCACCCCACTATGGGTGGTGGGTTTCATGATAAAGTGGTTACGAGGACAGCAGTCTTATCCACTTTCAAATTTCAAGTCTATTTTAATGAAGTTTATTGTGACCAGATGTGAGACACTCAAAATATGTTTCACACCAGGACTAGGAATCGATTTGGTTCAAGCCAACCCACCCCTGCCCCCCACCCTCCCACTGCCAAGATAGCTCTTGCTTCTCTGGATGGGCCCCCCCTTTCTTCCACCGTCTTTCCCAGGGGAGGCATGCCCAGTTGCCAGTCGGGTGGGACGTTGGGAGGAGTAAGTCAGGACCCCTCTGAGAAGAGGACAAGCCAAGCATTAAATGACAGTGCGGTAAGAGGTCAAAGTGGGGCCCAGGTAAGAGTGGTCACTGCGGGCTCTGTGCAGTGAAGCTGCCCACGACACACAGCCATCCCACTGCCACCGGCTCGTAGCCGGCAACTCGGGAAGCAGGGTGTATTTCGTCTGTATCAACCCAAGGCATTTTCTTCCATCTAATGATTTTTTTTTTTTTAAGTAGGCTCCACAACCAGTGTGGAGCCCAACGAGGGGCTCGAACTCACGACCCTGAGATCAAGCCCTGAACTGAGATCAAGAGTCGGACGCTTAATTGACAGGGGCCTCCATTTTACTCCATTTAAATATCTGCAATCCCAGTTAGGAACAGCAACAAAAATGAAAGCCTCTGTTTTTTAGGAAGGGGAAGTTGAAAGGGATATTTGCAATGCAAAAATCAATCAAATGGCTCCAAAAACCTCACTAAATACTATCAGTGTAGAGAAAGGTTCTTCTGATTTCTGAAAGTGCTCAATATCTGGGAAGGAAAAGCTCCTGATCTCCGTGGATGTCTTCCCAGCGGCCACTACCTTCTGGGGCCACCGTCTACACACATCACCGCAGGTATTTAGACCACCACTCTGCAAGTGAAAGAACCAAACCCAGGAAGGTTAAGTCCTGTTTGCAGAGTTGTGCGACTAGCAGCAGACAGAGGTGGGCCAGGAAACCACATCCTTGACCAGAAAACCCTGGGCTTCGTGGACCCTGCGGGCCCCCTCGGGAACCGAGGTGCTTAGGAATGGAGAAAACCCACTCATCCACACGCCGGCATCCAGCAGCTAGACCTAGAGGCCAGCCAGCAGACACTTTCATTCCTAAGGACCCCTGAAACCCCGAAGCTGCGATTTCAAGCAGCCCCCCGCCCCTCCCTGCACACACACGAGCAGCCGGTCAGGCAGCCTGCGAGATAAAGGCACCGATTTCCAAGGGTGTGGGGGCTCCGGTGTTTCTGTTCCCTGTTCACACCTGAAGGACATGGGCAACCCCTTCGGACCAGGCATCAAGTGTAAACTCAGCCAGAACCGCTGCGAGGTGCTTTGAGGATGGAACTGTGCCCACGTCACCCGAAGGAAGGGAACCCCCCAGCTCCCCAGCACCTTGTTTTTCATCTATCAAAAATGAAGATCATGATCCTCACGCCTTCCCCACCTCGCAGAGACCAGACAATGTGCGGTCAGGTGCCACACCTGGGCTTCTTGGCTCCGCCGGCGGAGGGTGGGGGACAGGCTCTTAGCGCTGCCCCCCCCCCCCCGAGCCTCAGCTATTTGGCTGCACCAACTCTCCTTTCATAAGAACTTTCCAGCCATCCACAGCCCAGACCCTGTACCGCACCTCGAAACATACTTTGTGCCTTCCTAATTCTGTTAATGCTGTCCCTTTCGACGTAACTCTCCCCTCTCTCCAACTGCCTCAGGACTCTGGCTGTTCGCCCAAGCCCAGACCCAGTCCTCTCTTAGGCCAGTCTTGGCCTCTCCCCAAGCCTGGTTCCCCCTTCCAACCCTACGCTTCTATCCCCTGCAGCCCAGTCCAAGCCCCTGTGGTTTCCAGCCAGCCCAAGGAAGAGCCTGCAGCAGCTTTCCCTGCCACCTCTCCTGGCTCCGGATACTTAATTTATTTACTTTAAAGATTTTATTTGTTTATTTGACACACACACACACAGAGAGGAAAGAGGACCCTGGGATCACCAAGTGATAGTTTTAAAACGTGAAGATTTCTAGGTCCCAGGGCACACAAAGAAAGTCCTAGATGATCTGGCTCGAACCTGACCTCACTCCCGCCCAGCCTCACGTCTTGCCAATTTCTCACAAATGCACCAAACACGGGACCTCAGCACTTGTGAACCTTCTGCCCGAAGACCCTTCTCCTGGGCTGTTCAGGTTTCTCCTCAATGACTTACCCCCTCCCTCCCCCATCAACACGAACAACCCCTTCTTGGCACACGTCATCTTCCTGACCGTTTATAGCATTTATCACAACCTAAACGTTTCAAATGTTCATTGTGTCCAGGTACCACCTGTTTCCTCCAACAGAAGATCGGCTCCATAACAAAAAGATTTGCTTTTGTTTCAATGCCATATTCCCAATGCCCAAGCAATGCTGACACATAGCGAGGACTCAATATCTGCTGAAGGAATGAATAAATGAGTCCTGTTGTAGCTATTCTCTTATAACCTACGTCTGATCTCCTGTGCCCCGAGGATGGGCAGCCTACAACAAGGGGCAACACTCGCTGCCTTGTTCATACTTTCATCTTCCTACACCTCCCAGCCCAGGGACAAGGGCAGGTACCGGGCTGGGACAGCAATCAGCTTACATGACCAATGGGAAGTACTAGCCAGCATGCCGTGATGGAAGGACCTGGCGGCTGGGGTATGTTTAGGATTTTTGATTAGAGTTGTGCATCAAGGGCACGGGGTAGCGAGTAAAAGTGCGGCCCATCCCGTGGCTGTCACATCTGTTAACCAGGGGATCCCTGAGGCCAGACAGATGGCGGGATGGGCAGAGCAAAGCAGGCCAGTCCTGGCCAGTCCCCAAGTTTCGGAAGCTCAGGAGACCAGCCACTTACCCAGATGCCAGTGGGCCCCAGGGTCCCAGCTGATGCGGCCCCCTCAGCCCTCTGCCCCAGGACGGGCCCTCAAGGAGACTGTTGGCAAGCACAGGAGGCTCGCCTCCGGCCTAGCGGCCACCCATCCTGCCCAGCAGACCATCTCAGCCATTACAGCACCGCCCTGACGGCACAAGCTAGGATGCCGAGACTTAGGGGAGTGGCCCTTTGTCCCAAAGGCATCTCAGACCTGGGGGCAGAGGCAGAACTGGCCCCGCACACAGTGGTCCATTCTGCCCCCACCATGATGTGGCTCTCAGCATCCAGGAAGCCCAGCCACTCCTTGCTGCAGACCAGCATGAACATACCCAGAGCGGGTAGGCCCTGTGTCTTTCCACACAGCCCTGCCTCTCCCTCGCTCCCTAAGATAGTGAAGGCACAGGAACATGGGCCCTCTCCAAGCCTCCAGGCCACAGCCACCTAACATGGGGCTGTGTGGGTCCAGTCCCCATTCTGACCTGCAGATCCCAGCAGGACCTGGCTCTGGCCACTAGAGGCAGGAAGGGAGGATCGTTTTCACCTTGGGGACAGGAAGGCTGAAACTCCTTCTCCCGTTCCTCTCTTTCAAACGCAAGCTGGCTGACTGGACCCCTGGTGAGACCCTACTATAGTGACCAGCGGACTTTCTGTACCTGCAGAGATCCGTCAGGGCGACCTCGGGCAGCCAGCTAGTCTCAGTAACCCCACTTTCAGGCAACCGCGGTATTTGCTCCCCTGTAGGTGGGGAAGCAGCAGCGATAAAGCCAGAGCTCCCATGTCCACCCCCCCCACCAGGGAGCCCTCCTGCAGCCACGACGGAGGGTGAGGAAGAAAGAAATCACTAGCCACGCAAAATTCAGAAAAGGAATCCTTCTCTCCAGAGATTATGAAATCAAAGAGCATTTTGTTGCTTCTTGGAAATTTTTCTCCTTATGACTCGGAGGCCACACAATTCAACAGCCTCCCCATTATTATTATTAAAGTTCCTGCCTCCTTCCTTAGGAACTTTCAAACAGACCGAGAACACAAGCGTTTACCTGCGCTCACCGTGGGACGAAGCGAGAAAGTCGCGCGGGCTTCCAGCCCCCTCCTCCCCGGGGCTTGGCTGCAGGGCGCCCACAAAATCTCGAAATCCCCGCGGATCTGCGCGGTCACGAAGGGAAGCAGCTCGGCTCTGAACAAGCCCAGGCAAGCCCAGGCAGAGCCCGCTTCTGGGTCCTCCTCCTGCGCGCACCGCCGGGCCCCGGGGCGGGGGACGCGGCTCTCCAGCCCGAGACCCCCGGAGTCCGCTGCCCCAGACGGGTGGGGCGCCGGCCTCTCCGGCACCTGAAAAGGGAACCCGCCAGGTGGCGAAAGGAGCGGCGCTGGGGGCGGTGCCAGCCTGTGGCTGCATCTGGGCGGGGGCGCTGCGGGCGCCCGGGTCACGTCGGTGGTGTAGGGGTGCGCGCTGCCCCAGGCCGCGGCGGGGCGCCCGGGAGGGAGACGGCGCGCGCTCGGCCGCGGGGTCTGGGCGCGCCTCCCGGAGCCCCTGTCCCGGCTCCACGGCCATCGCCGCCCTTCCGGGACCCCTCGCCCTCCGCGGCGGGACCGAAGCCCGGGCGGGCCGGGGGGCCTGTAAGAAAGCAAACAGAAACCGCGGAGCGCTCGCCGCGATGCCCAGCCCGCGCGGCCTCTCCCCGGGGGGAGGGAAGAAGGCACCCACGTCGCGTCTCGGGCGCGGGCGCAGGACCTGTCCCGGGTCTGGATCTGTCGTCGCCGACACTGCCAGCGGGGAGAGCTCCCAGGTCGCACGCAGCCCCGGATTTAAGGAGCCGGGAAAGGGCTTCTTCCAGTGCCGGGAGCCGGCACCCCGCCACAAGCCACCGCCCGGCGCCCCGCCCCCACTCACCGCGCCCCCAAGTTCCGGCGCTGCGGGCCACTGGGGGGCCTGGGTCCGGCGCGGCCGGGGACGCAGGAGGCGGGCTGGGCGCGGCGCTCGGAGCGGGAGACGGCGGGCAGGGCTCCGCCGAGGGGCCGGGCGCAGGCTTACCCCAGCGCCTTTCAGGGTCCGGGGGACGGAGTTGCGGGGAGGAGCCGGGCCGCCCGCAAGGTGCGCGCCTCCCATTTCCCTGGGTTTCCACGCTGCCTTTCCCCCACGCCTTCGGGGTTGGTTGGGACGCACGTGCAGGGGCGGCTCCAAAGATTCCCCTTCCTGTCTCCGCTGTGGGGAAGCGGATCGCCAGCCGCCACCCGGCTCCCAACCATCTAGATTCCACTCAGTCCGACCTGGTTGGGACCTCGGAACCTTTGGGAGCCAAGCAGCCCCGGGGCTCCCTCGGCAAGTGTTTCTGCCCTGGGGAGGGGGAGGGGTTGTTGCAGGACAGAGATCTCTTCGTGAGAAGAAACCCTTCCTCGCAGACCCACACTCACAACACTCGCAGGACGGGGCGCAGTGCGCCTGTGACCTACCTAGCAGGCACCCATCTCCTTCGCGGACAAAGCCGAAGGGCCGGGTCCTTTTGATTTGGTGATGCAGCGGCTCTCCCACGCGACAGCGGAAGCTTATTCATCTTGTACTGGAGGAGAACACGGCCCTTGCGGGGGCAAGAGGAAATCCACTGCTGCCCAGGTGGGCAATCACAGCTGGGCACACTGGAGAGGGCAAGTGGAGGCCGGGTGTGAGCTGCCTCCATTTGATGGATGAGGGTCCTGAGGTTCACAGATTAGACTGAGTGGAGCCCAGTGCCTTCCAGACTTTTCCAGGGATTCTAGAACAGTCCTAGAAAAGGGAAGAGCCAGCCAGCAGGTGAGAAGGCCCAGGAGCAGGAGGCTGGCTGCAGGTCAGGCTGACCTTGCCCCACACCAGCAGCAGGGGAGGGGACAGTTCTGCACCCACCCTCACCCCAGGATGGCCATCGCCATGGGGCAGCGGGGTGAAGGTGGCCTTCCCAGATCCTCAAAGTCTCAAGAAGATTCAAATGAGGGCCATGGCTCTGGAAGAAGCGCATGGTGAGGGAAAGGAAAAAGGGGTTCTGCTCCTGATTTGCTAATGACCTTGAGTGATCATAATAACAACTCATTTGCCCTGAGCGCTCTCAGTGCACCGGGCATAGTCCTGAGCCCTTCCGCAGGCAATGTTGATCAGTCTTCAGACAGTCCTGTGAGTACTGCCCCTATTTCCAGCTGAGGACATCGGGGACCAGAAGGGTAAACCTTGGCCCCCATCACAAGGAGGAGAGTGAGCCAGAACTAGAACCCCAGGCATGCCTTTGAGATCCCCAGCCGCACTCCTGAAGCCCTTGTGATTTTTCCTCAATTTTGCAAATTGCTTAGCCTCTCCAAGCCTTAGGTGTCCTCGTGTGCACAGACAGCATAAGGTCATGGTGAGAATTCAGTAAATGTTGTGGGACCTCTGCCCCTCGAGGCAGTTAGATGCAAAGCACCAGAAAGAGTGCGTGCACACGGCCACAATTTGGGGCATCCCTAGCTCATCTGAGGGACCTCTGGGGAGTGCCAGGCTCTCCGCCCTATGCATATAGACAGCTGCGAGCACCATGTTTGAGAGTCTCTGCCCTCATTGGCCCTGCCTCTTCTAGCTTTCCTTGCAGAGCCACCGAAAGGCCTTGACCCAGGCAGCCAACAATTGAATGAATTCCCTTTGGTGACACCAGGTTCCAGCAACTAAAGAATTGGATTCTTAAGCACTTTCCATCCAGAGAGGCAGAACTATATCCAGGCCGAGCCCGCCTGTATTTCCCTAGGACCCGCCCAGCACCCAGACATACACAAACCCCTAACTTACAGGGAGAGGGGGCTATGGAAGTAGCATGAACAATCTTCAACGTAAGCCCCCAGCTGCGCAGAATCCGCATCCCCAGATACGGCTGTGAAATGAGGTGCCCAGGGGCCTCCAGGCCTGAGATGTAACCACAGATGCCCAAGGAGTCCCACTCTCCAGCCAACTTACGGATCAATATTATCCAAAACTGTGAATTTAAAAAAGAAGAAGGAGGAGGAGGAAAAGGAGGAGGATGTGGAGGAGGAGGGGAGGAGAAGAAGAAAGAAGAAAGAAGAAAAAAGAAGGATAACAATGTTCCAGGGTTAGAGAGTGGTGATGGGTACAGTTTTGGGAATACACTAAAGCCCACTAAAATTTACACAAGTCAGTCATATCTCAGCGGAAAAAGAAAAAAGGAGCCACCATTCCTCCTTATTGGCTAGAAAAACATGGCAAGAACCAGCCAGTCATCGGAAAGTCCCGACACCCCGATATTCACTAACTGTGAACTCCCCCGACTTAGAAGCTCTCATCCAGGTTGTGGGTAGCGCAGGAGCGTCAGACTGAGCTGGGCCAGGGGCCTGTCTGTGGCCGTCTCAGGGGCAACTGGCCAGCAGCCTGGGGCGGCCTATCTGTCATGCTCTCGAAGACAGGCTGAGAGGGACACAGGGTCCCAGACTGGAGCCTGCAGAAGATGGGGTTCTTGTGGGAGAAGGGCTTTCCCCACTGCAGCCCTGACATCAGAGAGTCGCTCGGAAGAGTAACGGAGTGTGTGTGCGTCTGTGTGTGCCCCGTAGCCTGTGGGGGTGCCCTGGGGAGCCCACCTAGCACTACAGAGCCCTGTGTCAGCAAGCACAAATGACCAGGCCCCGTCTCTGAAGAAGGAAGCCCAACTTGACTGGCTGGGTTGATGAAGAAATCGCCACCGGATTAAAAATAGCAAATAAATGTAAGAAGTTAAAATGCTGTACAAAGGGGAGAATTACTTTGAAATGTTTACTCATGGCTGTGCTGACGGGGCATTTCAACTAAACACAGTTTTAAGTTCTGTTTATTTTCCAGTTCCTAAAGTCACCCTCTGGCTTATGCATCAAATCAACTCTTTTTGTAACTGAAGACAGAGAGAGGTCAACTTATTCTTAGGAGATAATCTATCTATGGATTGACTGATCGATCCATAGGTATTTAATACATTTGTTTATATACATATGTTACTTATTACTGTTTATCGGGTCCTTATTATATAAGTTATACACTACTATGTGTTTTCTGTTAATATTTTATTTATTTGACAGAGAGAAACACAGCCAGAGAGGGAACACAGGCAGGGGGAGTGAGAGAGGGAGAAGCAGGCTTCCCGCCGAGCAGGGAGCCCGATGTGGGGCTTGATCCCAGGTCTCCAGGATCATGACCTGAGCCGAAGGCAGTCGCCTAACCAACTGAGCCACCCAGGCGCCCCACACTACTATGTGTTTTATAGACTTGGTCTCACTTGACCCCCCCGCAACTCTGTGACAGCTTTAATATTATGCCCATCTAACAGGTGATAAACTGAGTCTACCAGAAGCTTCCTTCCCACGTCCTTGTTTAAGGTCATATGGCTTAAAAGTGACAGACCTGGGGCGCCTGGGAGGCTGAGCCGCTTAAGCGTCTGACTCTTGATATCAGCTCAGGTCTTGATCTCAGAGTTGTGAGATCGAGCCCCACATTGGGCTTTTGTGCTCAGTGGGGAGACTGCTTGAAATTCTCTCTCTCCCTCTGCCTCTGCTCTTCACCCTGCTCTCTATAAATAAATAAATAAATAAACAAACAAACAAATAAATAAAATCTTAAAAAAAAAAAAAAAGTGACCTGGGGTTTGGACCTTTGACAAAACCCAAAGGCAGAGTGAGCCTCGGGACACGGAGACACTGTTTAACAAAGGCTGTAAGGACAGGGGGAACCCCTCCATTTTTATTGGAGTGAGTGAAAACTCTCCAGTCCTGGGTCCAGAGAAGTGAGGCTTGCCCAGATCTGTTCACACTGCCCATAGCTCTCATAAATATCCATAGCTTGTACCTCCCATTTCTCCAACTCAAAGAGGAAATAGAGCCAGTTTCTGTCCTAAGGATCCCCCCCTACTCTCCCCTCCCCAAAGAGCCCTGAGAGCAGCAGCTCACCTCAAGGCTGCCAGTCCTGCCTACTGCCCCCATCATCCCTCTGCAATAGACCCGGGACGGTGAGGTCGAGGGTTGCTGGTTTTGGTTTTCCCAGGCTCAGTTGGGCGAGGTGATGGAGGAGGATGACCCACATCCTAGAGAGGGCTGGGGGGCTGACCCACTGCCTGCAAAGTCTAGCTCTTTGGAGACAGGAAGTCTTTCCAATCCACCCTGGATTATTTATTTAACAAAGACTTACACTGGGGGTCTCCCTTGGCCAAGCTTGGGTGCAAACGCTTTATGGAAATAACTTTGTTTCATCCTCATAAAAACACTAGACTTATTATTCCATTTTACAGATGAAGAAACCGAGGCAGAGAGAGGTTAGAAAGCTCCCGGAGGTCATGCTGCTAGTTTGGGATGTGAGTCCAGGAGGTCTGGCTCAAGTCAGCCGTAACCTCGTTAGTGCTACCTGGATATTGGGGTGCAGAGTCTACCCCCCTCTCTAGACTTCTAGCTACTGAGGTGGGCTTCAGGTGACTCATTCCCCACATGCTTTTGAAATGCATTTCTTCCTCATCAGGGCCATCCTGGTCCATCCCAGATAGTGGAAAGGTCTAGACTCTACCCTCTCCTTCCCCACGGCTTCCTGGCCCACCACAAGCTCCTAAGCACCTTTCCAATCATCTTCACCTCCTCTGCGTGGGGGCCACCCAGCTCTCCCTGGCTATAGCCCTTCCTTAGTCAGACCTTTTCATCTTATCCTGTCCTGAGAAGCCAATGAGTGTCAAAGGAACGCTTGAGTGCCTCCTCCCAGTTCGAGACCTCTCCAAGACGGCTTCTAGAAATACGAACAGCACACAACATTGGAAGGACAATTTCTCTGATTAAACAAACTAGCTGCCACCCCATAGCATATATGATAATATATTACATGAGCTGTACTATACATGTCTTATTACGGGGCACCTGGCCGGCTCAGTTGGTAGAGCAGGTGACTCTTGACCTCAGGGTCATAAGTTTGAGCCCCACACTGGGTGTGCAGCCTCCTTAAAAAAAATAAAAGGGGCACCTGGGTGGCTCAGTCGGTTAAGTGTCTGCCTTCGGCTCAAGTCATGACTCTGAGGTCCTGGGATCGAGCCCTGTGCTGGGCTCCCTGATCAGTGGGGAGTCTGCTTCTCCCTCTGCCCCTCTGCTTGCTCCTGTTCTCTTTCCCGAATAAATAAATAAAATCTTTAAATAAGGGGCGCCTGGGTGGCTCAGTCATTAAGCATCTGCCTTCAGCTCAGGGTTTGATCCTGGGGTCCCGGGATCGAGCCCCACATCAGGCTCCCTGCTCAGCGGAAGGATGCTTCTCCGTCTCCCACTCCCTCTGCTTGTGTTCTCTCTCTCTCTGTCAAATAAATAAATAAAATCTTTTTAAAAATCTTTAAATAAAATAAAGATAATATATATAGTATTACTATATAGGTACCATCTATAGCTGCAGATCGATGGTTCTTAACCTCTCGGGAAGAACCGGAAGACTGTCATGAGTCTGTGTCTGATGGGTCCTCTTTCTTGCCGCCCGGTTCTCGGGAGGCACCCCTGAAGCTCGCTGCTTTCTACTCATACCTCATCAAGGTCACGGATGCCCCTTGTGCTGCTAAACCCCATCGTGGCCCCTTCCAAGTCCCCATCTTGTTTGACTGATAAGCCTCATCTGAGGCAGCTCAACCCTCCCTAGGAAGGAAACGCGTTATTCCTTTCCATCCGGATTTTTGGATGCCATGCTCTTGGTTCTCACCTACTTTGCTGACCACTCTTCAGTTTCTTCTGTTGGTCCCACCTCGAGCCCCCACCTTCTTCCTGCTGTGGGACCCCAGGACTCAGTCCACCTACACTCGCTCCCTGGGTGATCTCATCCAGCCTTGTGGCTTGTCAGTCTCATCTGTGAGCTGCTGATTCGCAAACGATTATCTGCAGCCATGACCTTTCTGCTGACCTCCAGGCCCTGCAGCCAATGGCCCATTCAAAGTCTCGCGATGTGTAACAGGAATCTGAAAATGGGACACAACCCAAACTGAAGCCCTAACCACACTTGGCCTCCCCAGGCTGCTTCTCTGAAGTCTCCCCACTTCTCTACGCACAGGAACGCCATGCATCCGGTGGGGAACCCCATGTTTCCAGCACTCTGGCAAAAATCCTTGCAGCCCACCCTTGGCCCCCGTCTCTCTTCCCCTAGCAGCCAATCCATCAGCAAAGCCTGCTGTTTCCACGTTCTAGCCCCAGCCAGAACCCAGATCCTTCTCTGCTATTCTCATCACGGTCAGTGCTCCCATCCTGTCCCAGCCCCTCCATGCTCTTGCCTGGGGGATGGTCACAGCCTCCTACCTGGTTTTACTGGGCCCTTGCTCCCTAAAGCCCGCCCTCAGCACAGCGTCCAGGAGTGACCTATTCAGAATGAAATCTAGTCACTTCTCTCTTCTGCTCAAAAGTGACTCCTTATCTTGCCCAGAGCCACAGCCAAAGTCCCTTCTGTGGCCTAAGAAGTTCAAATGATCTTGGTCCCAACTTGCTTCCCCGCTGATCTTGGAACACACCAAGAAGTCCTCTCCCCTGCCCGGGAGGCCAGAGGAACCAGACAGGGGCCTTGATGCAAACTTGTCAGCACCGTCATCATCACTAATGAGAACCAGAGGCTGTAGCCAGTTAGGCCCGCGTCCATCCTGGCCCCCCGGCGAGAGCTCAGCGGCGACAGGGTAAGGAACACCCGGGGCCGTGGTTGCAACACTCATCTCTTACAGCCAAAGGGCCATGGAAGGACAAAATGGCAATGCTCTCCTCATTCAGAAAATAGAAAGGTGAACCCTTTATTTCTGATGCAGATAACTACATTATTCTACTAATTAATCAAAAAGGAAAAAAAAAGAAGAAAAAGAAAAGCAACGGCATGCTGGTAGGAAATGTGGGCTGTTCGATAGGGGAAAGACCCCACCCATTCACGGGTGGGGTTAGGGAATCCCACACCTGGGCCTTCACAAGGCAGAGCGGGAATTGCAGAACGTAGGCGGGGCCCTCGTGAAACCAGGCAGCTGGTAAAAAGAAACAGTCATTGAGGGAACGGGCTGCCCAGCGAAGGTAAGTCTACTCTAAAGGATGACAGCTCAGCAGAAAGCCAGAAAGAAGGTCACCCACATCTCAGGACATGTAAGTATTTCCCACATAAAGACCATGGGGATGACTCCCACGAGTGACGCCAGTCATTGTCCTTAATGGAACCCCCTTTCCTTGACTCAGCCTGCACCAACTCCCATCCTCAGTCCTTTGGCGAATCTTGCAAAGTTTATGTGCTTGTGGTCACGGCCCCCACCGTCGTAGTTAGTGTGGATTAGAATCACCCGTGGTTTTCTAGAAATAGGCAGAATGCTTAGCCCAGCCCTCAGAAGACTGTTGTGGCAAGCCTCTGGACTTCTGGGGGGAAGAGATAAAGGCACTCACCAGACTTCTTGGTTGGAGCTGTATCTCTCCACTTGCCCAGAAAGAATGCCTCAGGAGAGCAGTTGGCCTTCAGGGACCTTGAGAAGCAAAGAATTATGAAGACCAGACCAGCGGCAGCCTGTGGGTACTTGGCGGTCCTGCTCAAGTCTCCCTCGCCACCCCTCTCTCCCAAGGGTGACTTTGCCCAGGGAAATTTCCCCCTTGAGTTAAGGTACTGCAGTCCCCAGGAAACATCTGAGACCTCGTGTGCCTTCCAGAGACTTACGTGCACTGGTGTCCCCAACAGAATTTGCAAACTTCTAATGTTAGAGAGAGAGAGAGGGAGGGGGGTCAGACCCAACACAAGCATGGGGCTCAGGCCACCAGGCTGGGCATAGGCACCAGGTGGAGGCTCCATGGTGACCTGGGTCCCTTTGGGGTAGGCTAGTGGGGTGAAGGCAGTGAGGGGGGCATCAAAGGCAAGCTTGGCCCGTTCTGCAATTTTATCATGTGCCAGCCCTATCTGACCCCTCCTGTTTAGAAGGAAAAACAAATGAGTACTTAAAAAACGCTGGAGCCTTGTCTGCTCCCTATTGTGAAATAAGCACATTTATGACACAGAAGGAAGCCCAATATCTCTGAGACCTCGAATGGACTGTTTGCAGTACATGGGCTGTGGGGCAGGTGAGCTTTAGACCACAGAGCCGTAATGCGGGGCGTGTGGCCCAGCCTTCCAGAGGACATGAGACACCCCTACCTCCATGTTGTAGGGGACCTGGAAGGTTGTGAAAGAAAGAAATGTCAAAATAGGATTAAAAAATGGATATGTCCAACATTTAATATTTTAGAACAGAATGTTTAAACCCCCTCCTCCCAATATAAGAGAACTGTGCTGTTACAAGGACTGATGTAAAAAGTCTAAAGGGAGCGCCTGGGGGGCTCAGTCAGTTAAGCATCTGCCTTTGGCTCAGGTCATGACCCTAGGGTCCTGGGATTGAACCCTGGTTGGGCTCCCTGCTCAGCAGAGAGTCTGTTTCTCTCTCTGCCTCGGCCTCTCCCCTGCTTGTGCTCTCTCTCTCTTTCTCTCTCTCAAATATATAAATGCAAATTAAAAAAAAAAAAAAAAAGCCTGAAGTTTCTTTTGAACCTGGAGCCCAGGCCAAATGTCCCCCCCTGAACAGATAGACCCCAGAGCAAGATACACCGAGAAAGCAAGCTGCGGACGTGGACCCAGGGACCAGAACCTGAGCCCCGGGACTGGCTGGGTCCACTAGCCGTGCTTCTCAACTCAACTGATCGATCACATGGACGCAATGACCAAGAGTCCTCTCCTGATCAGAACTTGGTTCCGGGAGGAGAAGGCAGAAACAGAGCTGTCAACTCTGTCACTAAGAAGTGACTCTACCCCTCGGCGCTCTGCCGCCATATTGTCATACAATGAAATTGCTGTTGATTTTTAAAGGCAGGGACTATACCTTATTCTGTTTGGACCTATTCATAGCCCCAGTTCTTAGGTCAGTGGAAGCCTGAGAAATATTCGTTGGGTTGAGTCATATTATCGAGAAAGTCTGATCGAGAATTCCTTGGGAGATATGCAGTAGTTCTCCCTAATCTGCAGGCGATCTGTTCCAAGACCCCAGGGAGGGCCTGAAACCTTGGATAAACTGATATACCCTATGTTTTTCTCCATGCCTGTGCACCTGGGTTAATGTTTAATTTATAAATTAAGACCATCATAACTAAGAATAAAGCAGAACAACCATGAGAATAAAAATGGGATGAAAGTTAGGTGAATGTAGTCTCTCTCCCTCTGTGTTTCTATCTTACTGTACCGCACTCATCCTTCTTGTGACCGTGTGAAACAATAAAGTGCCTACGTGATGAGGTGAAAGGAGGTGCGGGACTAGGCGTTATTGACCCTTAGGCTACTATTGACCCTCTGACGATAACTCAGAAGGAGGATCTTTTGGTTGGGGACCGCGATTGACCGTGGGAAACCACGGAGGACAAAATCATGGATAAGGGGGAGTACGGTAATAAGTGTACACAGCCAGAGAGTCACAAAGCTATGCATTGCCTCTTGGTGCCATTTGAGACAGCCCTAATCAAATTGCTTGGTCGACTGTCCCCATCTCGGTCATGTGGACACAAACACCACCGATGTCCTAACGAGGGGCCCGGCTGTCCCCCCCCCCCCCGGCTCTGTAGCCATTCTATCCATAAGCACGTGCGGGGCACACAGAAACAGTTAGGACAGTCTTAGACTTGCCCTCAACTGGAGGACGAAGAAGCTACCATGTAAGTGTGTGATAACGTGTAATCTCTGCAACCTACTGTCCCCAAGAAGAGAGGAGATCTGGTGCCGTGGGAAAATGGGCTGTCTTCTACATAACTACGCTAATTCACCTCCAAGCAGCTAAAGGTCATTAGGACACAGCATTTTAGTTTAAATGATATTCAGATTGGTCTGACTCACCACACCAAATCAGCACTAAACAAGTGGAACCTCAGGGAGGACACAAAAGTGACCTGAGACTCTGAGTAGAAGTCCCCAACCAAGTGACAGAGAGGCAGGGCATCAGGAAGAGCTGGTGAGATGAGAAGGAGCAAATGCAGTGGCTGATCCATGTGGACCCCTGTTTGGGGGTTTGGTGCTGCCCTTCTGCAACTTCTCCAAGCAGGGGTGGGCACAAGTCCTGACCAGAAACCCAAGCGTGGCCTGAAGATCTTGCAAGAGGACGGGCATGCTCAGTTTAGCGTTGTTGCTGGGCAGACCCATCTGCCCAGCGCCACCTTATTCGAGGATGGCCAGCCCTCCCTTCTTTTACTAGCTGAAACAGAATCCTGAACGATTCTTTTGCCTGACCGCCTGGAACCACGCAAAACCAAAAACCCCATTCTGCGGCGCGCCAGCCCGCAGTGAGCCACGAGTGGCTGGGCTTCCCTCCCGCGTCCTCGGGCGCCCTCTGCTGGACGAAGCCTGCATTACAGCTCTGTTAACAGACTCCGGACTCCAGAGGCCGGAATTGAAAAAGACAAGCAATTGTGAAGAAGCCTCATGTTTCCGCAGCACCCCCCCCACCCACACACACACCGCCCCGCCCTGGCGCTTCACCTCATGAGAACTGTAAACCAGACGGCCAGTAAGTTTTGCCCATGGTCCTTAGGAGCTCAGGTCTTTGCTACCTCCGGGTCCCCACTTTCCTTACCTTGTCCTATTTCACCAGAGTTGGGGTGGGTCTGGGGCTGATGAGCTCATCCTCGTCCCACATGGCAGGTCCAAGCATGTCCCAGGGACTCCCAGGTCGGCCCAGAGTTTCTGGTGTCCTTGGGCAAGTCGAGTGATCTCTGGGGCTCCCTGTCCTCATCTCAGATCCCGGAACTTGGAACCAATGATTCCTAAGTATCTTCCATTTGTGAGGTTAAAGTTTACATGCACAAAAGGAAAGACAGGTTCTGATCCTTAATTAGATTTGCAAGGAGTGAGAACAACAGAGAAACTGCCGACCCCACACTGGGTGGAAGGCAAAGGACAGTCAGCGGGACAGCCATGGGGTGAGGGTCTGGCCCTTTAGCCCCAGGATCCCAGCAGCACCATGGAGGTTTTTCCTGCCTCCCTGGTACTCCCTGCCTTCGGGATTCTGGAGTAGCCGCCTTGCCAGGTGGACACCACCAGCATCCCGTTTCTGGTGGAAACCCAGGCCCTCCTTTCGTTCTCATAACCTTTTCCTCAGACCTAGACCCTGGAGGAGACGCAGGGACTCAGAGGGCCAGCTGGCTCTTCCAGAGGGTGTGGGTAGTCCCCTGGAGAACCTCCTGTCCCCGTGTCCTTGGCAGGAAGACTGGCAGCTGCAGCGCCTGTCCCAGGCTGAGCAGGGCTCCTGGTGTTAGTGCTGGGCAGCCATGGGCCTGCAGGGGTCCCCCCAACTGCTACATAGGCACAGAGCCTGCCCTGGAGCCCCTGACCCCGGCCATCTCCTTGTCCTCCCCTTCCTCCGTCTGCCTCTTCCTCCCAGTGCAAGACAGGCTCCTGGGGCAGCCTTCAGAGGCGGGGAGGGACACTGAAGAGTGGTGGCTACCAGTCTTGGGGCTCTTCTTGCAGAAGTCCAGGGTCCAGGACCATGGGGGACACCAGTCTCTGAGCTGCCTCACAACCACGAACAGCCCCTGAAGAGCAGGCTCCTGTACGCAGCGTGACATCACTTCCCATCTTGCCAGGCGATGGGGCGTCTGCCAGGAGCCGGCCCCTGGGGACGAGGAGAGCAGCACTTTTACGCTGTTGGCATTAAGGACAATCTGCACCAGAGGTTGCTATTTCGGGCAGAAGGTGCTGTCTAAACCCCCTGGGGCTGCCCTCTCTGAGCCCCAGACCACTTGCTCCCCCCACCTCAGGCCCGCCCATCACCCAGGAGGCTCAGCTGCTCCTGGACCCCACCCACACTGGCAGACTCGGCTTTCCTCTGCAGGGGAAGCGGGACTTCCTCTGTGTCCAACTTTAACCTTCGGCTCCTAACTCCATGGCACTGGGGAGAAAAGCCTTCTCCCATCACCTCCGTGCCTCAGTCTTTCTCCACAGGCTTTTCCAGAAATCCTGAGTGGGAGCATTCGAGAAGGTGGTCCGAGAAGATCCCTCTGCTCACACCCCAGAAGATGCCTGAGTTGGGAATCCTTTCCTTACCCCCAACTGGAAAGGCAGCTTTGCTTTCCAGACCGGCGTCGGCGATTCAGAGCAGGAGGTCCGATGCCAGGGTCCCAGTCACAGCTCCCCCTGGCTCCTCTCAAAGCCTTCTCCCTCCTAATCCTTCCGAAGGGCCCCACGCCTCGCTCTTCCATGCACGGTTCCAAATCATTCCCCGCATTGGGTGGGTGTTCAGGCTGCAGGCGCCGGTGCAAATGTCTGGTCCGAGGATGCAAGAAGCCCCTCACGGCGGGAGCCCCGGTTGTCATCCTTCTCCCCACCAGGGAAGGCTGCCTCCTGCCCCAGCCGTCAACTCTGATTAAGTCGAGTCGCGAAGAAAAGGTGGTATAAATAAAGCCGGAGTCTCACTCCGCGCACCAATCAGGACCGGGTCCTGTCTGGGCGCTGGCTGCGCGCAGCCGCCAGGAGGTGGCCGTCGGGACGCGAGCGAGGCCGAGGAGTGCCGCCGGCCGCCCGCCCGCCCGCCCGCCAGCCAGCGGGAGCAGTGGTGCAGGGCCTCTGCACCGCCCGCCGCTGCAGCCCGCACTGCTGACTTGGCCCCGGCGGAGGGGAGGGCGGGGGAGGGCCTGCAGCAGCTCGGGCTTCCAAGGGCCCCTGCGGAAGGCGCCCTGGAGAAGCAGCAGCCAGGGCAGGGCTGGCCAAGCCTGGGGCAGCGGGTGGGGTGGGAGAGGAGGGAGCGCTGGAGAAGCCCTGAGTCAGCACTGGTGCATTGCGAGCTGAGACCAACCACCCCCGCCCCCCAACCCGGGGCACAGCCCCCACCCAACTCAGGGACCAGCTCTAGCCTCATCTCCCCCTCCTTACAAGGGGACCAGCTGTAGCCTCATTTTCCCTTCCACAACAAGGGGACCTGAGGACTCTGGGAGGATGGAAAGGAAGAATTCTCTTTACAGAACAGTCCAGGCCCATGTGTCCCCCCCCCCCCATGTCACTGGGGTCTGGCACAAGGCGGTGGGCATCTGCCCTGCAGAAGGGTGGGGTAGGGGAATCTTTTCCTCACTCCCACCGTCTTACAACCCGTGGCTAGGGGGTCTGCCTCGGAGTCATGGGGGCGTGCAGTGTCATCACCCATCATGGTTCTTGGCTTTTCCACCTCACAAAAGCTGGGAAGGGCTGCCCCTTGCTGTCCTAGACGGGCTCTTGCCTTACCAGCTCCTTGGCCGTTGGCCTCCCTGTCTGTTGCCCGAGAGACCGGACCGCAGGGCATCCAGGGGCATGCAGGGGCTACGGCTCTGCCCCCTACCTACCCATCCCTGAGGGTCTCCTTGACTGCTTCTTTCCCTGCTGCCTCTGCGGTCACTCTTGGGCCCAGGTGCCTGCGGGGAGAGGCCCCTCGTGGGGAGAAGCCCCTCAACTCAGCTCACCACTTCAGCAAGTAGAGTTCATGCCGCACACAAACCCCAGCGGAGTCAGAGGGCCTGGGCTCAGTGTCCTCTGCTCTCCCTCAGAGCTCAGGGGTGGCGTTCTGGTCCCCCCTGACCTCCCCGAGGGGACTAGAGGAGAGGACACTAGGATGGCCAGCTGGATGGGGGAGGGGGGTCTGGTTTTGCACTGACTACAGGCTTTTCTAAACTTGGCTGATTCCAGGTGGAAAGGAATTAATTGCAGCTACAAAAGACGCTGCTTTGTCATCCGGACTGGGTTAGGAGGCCCTGGATGGGAGAGGAGTTGGCCAGAGCAGGCCACTCTTCCTCCTGCTCCCCGGGCAAGGCCAGCGACACCTCTGTCCCATTCAAGAGAGAAAAATCATCAAGGTTTGTCCAAATGGCGCGTTCTAGCAGCTTGGGGGGGGGGGCAGTTCTGCCTGCTGCACTGACGAGGTTGCACTTCAGTTCTACACAAAGCTGACCTCAGAAGCCCCCAGAACACGAGACCTCAGTGACTGGTCTGGGTGCAGCAGGCTCAAAATCAGGCATGGCCAAGGCTGCCTCTCTGGAAAGATGAAGTTGCTGCATATCACCAGGGGTCCTCCAAACACCCTCCCCATCACCCAGATTTGTAAGTCTTGGTCAGAGATGTTTTTAAATCTACAGGGAATGTGTGACTACGGCTCTAGCACAAGAACAGGCTCTCAGGGATGCAATGGGGACGGCCAAAGTAGAGGAGCAGACAGACCCTCTGAATTTGGGGGTGGGGTGCTATCACCGCAGAGCGCTTTCCCAGTCTGGGTGCTTATGCTGTCTACGACCCTACGAAGTACGCGTCTATGAGCACGCAGCTCCCCTATGCCTACGGAAGGTTCCATAGGAGCACCTGTCGTGCCCCAAGGAGTTTTAGCCCAGCTCTGCTGCGGCTGGAGCGCAGAGAGGCCTTCTTGGGACGAGCCTTCCAATCTGGCTCCTGTGGACAGCAAGGACCAGAACACGACGCAGGAACCCGCCGAGGTCGTGGCACGGTGCCAGCCTCGGCCCACTCACTGTCGCCGGGCTCGCCTGGATCATTTATATCCGAGACATTTGCTGTGCCTCCTTCGTGCCAGTTTATCGTGACACTGAACGTGTGCCTTTTGGCTTTGTTTGTTTGTTTCTTTTTTGGTGAAAGGCCACCCTTTGCTTTGGGAGAATTGGGAGGAGCTCAGCCCTCCCGGTGCCCGGGACCACCTGGGCAGATGTGGGCACTGAGCCTGCATGACATCCCTCTCGGTGCAGACCCAGATCCCAGCACTGTGTGTCCTGTGTCCGGGAATGGCCAGCCAGCTTTGGAGCTCCTCCAGCCGGAACCTACTGAGGCAGCAGCTGGCTTCGGGGTGGCCCTTGGGCCTGGCAGGGGGGAGTCTGGTCCCAGAGACCAAAGCTCAGGGGCCTTTGGCTGCTTGTTCATTTCCCCCCAGAAAGCACCACTGCCCAAAGTGTGCCTTCTGTGGCTGCCATGCCCTCCCACCACCAAGAGTCCCTCATGGAACCCCCACCCCCACCCCAGCTGCCTGGCACCCCAATGCATCATATTCAATACCTACTACTAACACGGGGGGGGGGGCATCCCTGCTGGATTGCTTCTGTGATGGCAAATAGTGATTTGCATTTTGAGTTTCCCTCCAGAGCTCGCCTCAGTTTCCCCCAAAGAAGAAAACCTTCACCCCCAATGAATAATGCTGCATTCTCCGCTCCTGGGGCTCCAGGTTCCTGGGGCTCCAGCCCGGCTGGGGAAACATCGCAACAGAGATGGACCAGTTCCCCAGAACTTAAAGAGCCAGCTAACCAGACACAAACGCGAGTGCACCAAGGCGAGGACTAAGCTTAAACTCATGAGTAAGTCTGTGGGGGTCCCTGCCACAAGCATGTGGGAGAGGAAAACCAACCCAAAGTAAGGTTCTGACTGGGCTCTTGGATTTTGCCCCGAGGCTGAGTGCTCTCGGGCTGAAGTACCTGTGGGCTGACCCTTCCTCTATCCCCCTCCCTTCCCTCACCCCCTCCTTCTCTCCCCCCTCCCCCCACCCCACCCCAGCTGCCCCCTCCCGTTGCCGCGGAGCTTCCGCAGTCACTTGAAGGAGAAAGATTTCGCAGTAGGGCATTCTTAAAGCTGCAGTGCCCAAATTCTCCTTCAAACCCCAAGTGTCACGGGCGTGGGCTCACTTACGGGTCCTTTGCAGATGGCGGGTGGGCAAGGAGGTGGGGGACAGGGGCTTAGAGAAGCCGGGCAGGTGGGAATCAGAGACTCAGCCTCTAGCAAGGGTAAAGAGGAGAGGCGGCCGGCACCATGAGAGCTCTGCAGCTAAACCAGGTTGCTGGAACTGCAGCAAGACTGCAATGGAATAGCATTTTTTTTTTTTTTAAACGGTAAAACCCCCACCAAAATCTCCTCCACAAACTTAACATTCTTTGCAGCTGAATTAACACACAAGGTGCACACATGAAACCAACACGAGAAAGAAACCCATGGAAAAACAATAATTGGAACGGCATTTTAAAATTATTTTGCAAAATACACCCCTGTGAGCGACTGACTCAGCTTTCCCTGCACTGCTCAGTTGGAAAGCCATGCGGAGAAGGACCTGGAAGAACTTCAATGAGCCCAGAGTTTCTGCAAAGTGCAGACAGAGGGCTGAAGCTCCTCAGAGGAGAAAGCTTTCTAAAACCCAAAGGAAAGGGGATCTTCCTGTGGGCTGCCTCAGGAGCTTATGAAATGAGCTGATCTAGCATCAAGCAAGCAACGCACCCGTCACCCTGAAAGTTACCTCTTTCCTCCGCTCTTCAGCTCTGCGGTGCTGCCCAGATGCCGGCAAGTTGCAGACTGCTGCTGGGGAGGCAGGACCCGAAATAAGAACTGTCAGCTGGGTCCCTGCACTGAAATGATGCCCGGAGTCAACGCTGCGGGGCGGCGGGGATGGTCTCTCCTCCTCCCCTCCGTTTAATTCAAACCCCTGACACTGCAAGATGCCCGCTCCTCCATCTCCAAAGAACCTCCTCCCTCCTCACACTTCCTCACAACCAGGTCCAAGGGTTTGCTCCACCTCCCTCATTTGTTCACCTGAAGATGATTTTTCTTGCAAAAAAAAAAAAAAAAAAAGAACAAGAGGAAGGAGAAGACTGGGACTGCAGCACCCCTTAATTGCTTCCTCTCTGGGGCCACATTTTGGAGAAAGGGGCACTTGTTCTGAAGTTTGGGGATTGGAGCCTGATGCCTGGAGGGAGAGAGTGACCGTCTGCTTTGGCTCAGACAAGTCCACGCCATCGCTTTACTAAAAAAGGACAGAGGAAGACCCAGGGTGAAAGAACAGGAAAATTCCTCTCTGTCCGTTGACAAATTTTCAACAGTTTGGAAATGTCTATTTTTTGCTTTCCTTCAAGAAATTTGTGTGCGCATGAAATGTTCAAAACGGCCACAAAGTGTAATGTTGTCCTGGCGTGTCTTCTATGATTCTTAAAGTCTTGTTCTTGGTGTCACTGGAGACTGAGACAGGGACTGAATCGGGAAAATTCCGAGAGAAGTACTGTAAATGCAGATATGGGTAAAATAGTGCATCTTGATCTAATCCACAAGAGATAAGGCAGGATAGATGAACCCAGAAGTTGGAGAGGGTGGGGGGAGAAGTTATTATTCCCAGATTTTGAATTTAATGCCAACTCAGAGTCTGAGAAAGGACAATAAAGGAGAAAGTGGGGGAGGGCAAAGCAGACTCATAAGTAAATAGTTCAGAGGGGCCAAGGGCATCAGTTTCACGTACGTTTCATTACTGAAGGAACAGGCGGTGTGTGTGACTTGTGTCTGAACAGACTAGGAGGGAAGGCTCTGCTGCCGTGTCCTGCCTGGGACCCACGCGGCCAGCTCCTGCGCCACACCACCACGGGCACCGCGTGGCCCCCACTGTCCTCACCCCTCCGCCTTGCACCGAGGCCTTGGCAGGCAGGTAAGGCTGTGCTGTTGGGCAGAGGACCGGCTGCAATCAGGCTGTTGGCACCAAGCCCCACGCGGCACCCCTGGCAGCCACGGGGGTGGTCACAGGGTCCAGTTGTGGAGTGTCCCAGTGGAAGGCACCCCAGATCGCACGCAGCCCAATCCTTCCATTTCACAGACAGGAAAGCCAAGACCCAAGACATGGCGGGGCCTCACCCCCAGTCACGTGGCTAGTAGAGTACAGAACCTGGATTAGGATTTGGGTCTTCAGATTCTTTGTCCTGGGACCTTCCCCCCTGTACCTGTCATCACCCTCCCCTTAGGGGAGCCATCGGTCTCTGTCACTTCCTCACATGACCTTGAGGGTTACTCTCTGCTCTGCTCCTCAATTTCTACTCCCTAGATGATAGGCCAAGGAATTTTAAGTTTTTGAGGTGGTGGGGGTAGGGAATACTATCACTTTCTTGCCTGAGGAAAGGCTCTGCATAGGGTTTAGGAATTCAGGCAAGCTTTCTTCGGCATCTTCCAGTTTGGGGACCCAGAGGGTCATCTGTGTTAGTCTGCTTAGGACTGCTGTCACAAATTGCCACACACTGGAGGCTTAAAGCCACCGAAGTGTATTGTCTCACAGTTCCAGAAGCCCGAAGTCTGAGATCAAGACGTTGGCACGGCTGGTTCCTTCTGGAGTCTCTGGGAGGTCATCCACGCAAGCCTCTCTCTCCTGGCTTTTGTTGCAGATGCACCAGGCCAGTCTCCGTGTTCATCTTCACACCGCCTCCTCCTGGGCGTCTTCCCTCTTCTTTTTGTCTTCCCTTCAATAAGGACACTTGTCACTGGCTTTCGGGCCCACCAAAACCCAGCATGGCCTCATCCTGAGATCCTAAATTATAACTACAAAACCACTTTCTCCAAATAAGGTCATCTTCAAGATTCCAGCTGCACAAATCTTTGGGGGGGGGGAGGCTTAATTCAACCCACGACCTTGTCCGATGAAGGTTTTCCTATGAGAACCGATAGTGATGAGATGTGATGTGTGTCCATCTCAGTCTTTAAAGATGTTGGTTAGAAGTGAGTAGCTACATCTGCTGAACGTTCTCTGCTTGCATTGACTTACTTCATTCTTTTTGTTATAAAGATTTTATTTATTTTTCTGAGAGAAAGAGAGATCACAAATAGGCAGAGAGGCAGGCAGAGAAAGAGGGGGAAGTAGGCTCCCTGCTGAGCAGAAAGCCTGATGTGGGATTCGATTCCAGGACCCTGAGATCATAACCTGAGCCAAAGGCAGAGACTTAACCCTCTGAGCCACCCAGGTGCTCGATTTGCTTCATTCTTACACCGACCCTCCGAGGCAGGTACCATGTTACCACCCCCATTTCACAGTCAAGGAAACGAAGGCACAAAGAGGTTTAGGTCCTACAGCTACTAAGTGGTCCAAGGTAGGCCATCTGGCTTCAGAATGTGTGTTCTTATCCACCCTCTGCTTACTCATGGGGGCTATAGACCCCCCCCTCAACTTGACACCATCGATTTTCTGTCCACCCCACATCTCACGTTTGTGTCTTTTGCAGATACTAATTGGGCATTTCTGGGTGTGTGCTCTGTGCTGATCTACGTTCAGATGCCATTCTTTGTCGTTGCTGCCTAGGGTAGACTCCACAGCCTTTGGACAGACGAGACTGTGCAGAGGGGGCGTGCGGAGTCATCCTAGGAATGGAGGGGTGATGTCTTTGCACATGTCTCTTTGTCAGTAGTGATCAGCCAGGTCCGTAACTAACATGAAACGTGCATTCGTTTTTAAATCAATAGGAAAGGAGCATCTGGGTGGCTCAGTCAGTTAAGAATCTGCCTTTGGCTCAGGTCATGATCCTGGAGTCCAGGGATCGAGTCCGGGGATCAAGTCCAGGGATCAAGTCCTGCATCAGGCTCTCTGCTAGCAGGGAGCCTGCTTCTCCCTCTCTTTCTGCTCCTCCCCCCAACCCCCACCCCGGCTTGTGCTCTTGTTCTCGTAGTCAAATAAATAAATAAATAATCTTTAAGAAGAGTAAATCAGTAGGAACGAAGAAACTTAGGAACCGTGGTAGTTTTTTGGAACCTCCAACATTGTGGGTCCTTGCGTCTTACCCCTTGCCTTTCCCATGCTGTTTTAGCAAATCTCCGGATTCTTTCCCTTTTTTCAAGGACAAGCTTTAATGCATGATAGATTTCTCCTTCGCCCCTGGGTCCTTGTATCTTGAGCATACAAATGACCCTGTCGACTGAGACCTTGGAAAAAAATACGTGCAATCCTTCTCTGGGTCTCTCCCACGCTGGCCTGAACAGTGTGCACGCTCGGCGGGGGTGAAAGGCCGTTGCTGCCGGCGGTGTTCTTCACTGAAAGCCTCATGAGATGTTCATACGCAACAGCTCTCCTGTATGTCCCATAACAACAGGAGCAAACTGGGTGACAGCTACGGAAAGTGTTCTAACCGGCCGTCATTCTAAAAATTACTCGAGAGTTGATTTCAGGGTCTTTCCCTTTTTGGCAGGAGGTAGACCGGTTGAAGGTCTGGGAGCGGAGCTGGCTGGAGATAAGGGGCAGATTGCCGTCTGACTCAGGAGATTCCCTACATCTTAACTCATAAAAAGTCCCTCAAACTTCGGATAGCCAAACATCTGGGTTGGGACCACAGACCTCGAATGCGCCACAGTGGTTTTTCTTTCCGGATGAGTAAAGCCTTCTGTGATGACTTCCATGTGCTCGGGCGCTTTCTTTCCCAACACAAAACACCCTCACCAGGCAGGGGGGAACGAGAGGGTGGCTCCTGTTTTCCATGGGAGATAAAGACTTTTTCCGCCTGGACTCTCACCCCGTGTGTGCTGATAACCGTGCCCCCAGCAGTTCCTTCCGCCCCGAGCGATGCTGCGTGAGGGCACAGGGATGACACAGCCAAAGACGACGTCTTCTTCAGGTCAGCGCTGACCCTTGCACCCCAAATAGTGACGCTGCCTCTGTCTCCTGTTTCTTCATAATCAGCAATCACACGGTAGCCTCCTACCCTCCCGATCCGCCTCTGGGCATTTTTGAACAGAATCATAAATGCTCAAATATCAGCTCTGCTGGCTTACAGAGACACTCTGTGGGTATTCGCACTTGTTTGTTTAAAAAATGTTTGCTGAACACCTGTGTGCAGAGCCGTGGCGAGACACGTGGGCTGAAGGCGAGCTTGCGCCGCACAGACAGTAACCTCTGCTGGATGTTCACCAGCTGAGACCGAGACCGTCCCAGGAGTGTCTATGCTGACAGGAGAGTAAGACGGGAGCTGCAGAGGGCTGACAGGGGCAGTTCCAGGCCCCGGAAGGCAGATGAAAACTATTCCTGGTGCAAGGAAGTTTTCCTGGGGACACAACCGTGGTTATGGAACCCACGTCTTTAGGTCTGTGCCCAAGCGTCCCTTCTATGAGAGTTCTTTCCTTCTCTTCTGAGCTGGTCTATCGCGCCTGCCCCGTGCACTTATTGACCTATAATCACACTGCCCTGGAATGACACCTCCCCCAGAGCAGAGAAGCTGGCTGTCCCCTTGCAGCCGTGTCCTCAGGACCAGAGCAGCACCCCACATGCTGGAGAAGCTGCAGACGCCTCTTTTCCCACCCGTGCCTGGTGGAATTCTTCATCAGTTCCTGGCATACCTGTGACCACCACTGGGGAACTCCCAGTGGTCCTGCGGTAAGTGAACTTCAGCTCTCCAGAAGCCCAAATTCTGGCTGCTCAGGTCATGCCCTTGGGAGCCACCCCTGCAGTTCCCAACCCCGGGAGGAGCTCTCCTTCTCTCCAGGCACAGCGTTCTGAGCTGCCTCTCACCCCTGCCTGGGGCCCAGGCCCACCTCCCTCACCCCCGCCTCCTCTTGGCTGTTCTGCTTCATGCTGGGCTCCTTTGGTTGTTGTTGTTGTTTTGTTTTAAATGCTCCTTGCAGGGGCACCTGGGTGGCTCAGTCCGTGAAGTGTCTGCTCACGGCTAGGGGGGTCATGATCTCAGGATCCTGGGATCGAGTTCCACACCGGGCTCCCTGCTCAGTGGGGACCCCGCTTCTCCCTCTGCTTGTGTGCACTCTCTCTCTCTGACAAATGAATAAATAAAATCTTTAATAAAAATAAATAAAATGCCCCTTGCAGTTTCCTCACCTGGAACTTTCCCCAGCTGGCCCCTTCTCACCTGCCCCCCCACTTCGGAGCGTCTTCTGACCAGGTCCTGTGTCCCTGCTCCTCACCTCCTCCCAGACAGTCCCCCAGCCTGGCACCTGCCACTCTGGCCTGTCACTTTGGCTTCTGTCCTCCTCAAGGTGGGGACGGTGTTCCGGGCTGAGCTCCCTGACATCAGGAAGGACAGCAGTAACAGTAATCATACCCTATTGGAGAAGGGACCAGCCATTGCGCCCAGCCACTCGGCCTGGGGCTGTCTTTCCACGGCCTTCTGCTCTGTCACTTCACCAGTTTCCTGGGGCTGCTGGGAGCAGAGCCCTGCGGACGGTGCCGCTCGGACAACAGGGATTTATCTTCTCGGTTCTGGAGGCTGGAAGTCCAAGATCAAGACTCGACAAGGTTGGTCTCTCCTGAGGCCTCTTGCTTTGGTGTGCAGATGGCTGTCCTCTCTCTGGGTCCTTGAGCAGTTGTCCCTCTGTGTGAGTCTCTGTCCTAACCTTTCATCTTCTAAGGCCACTAGTCAGATTGGATCAGGCTGCACCTTAAGGACCTGGTAGTTTAATCACCTCTTGAAAGACTCCCATCCCCAGTATAGCCACATGCTAAGGTGCTGGGGGTCAGGGCCTCAGCATGTGAATCTGGGGGGACACCTAAGCACACCCACGCTCTCCACTGGCATCACGCATCCCGGCCGGGTGTGTGTCCTCATGCTTTCCTGTGACCTCAGCGCTCAGCCCCCAGCCGCCCTCCTCCGCATCCCTGTTGCTCATACGTTGCTCATAGAAGCTTCCTTCTTAGATCTTTGTTTCTCCAATTTCACCGCCCAGTTGCTCAGCCCACCACACGGCAATTTCTGCATTTGCTGAGGGCGTGCTAAGGGCCAGGCACTGCCCCCTCACTTCTCCCATTTAAGCCTCACATAACCCATGAGGCAGCTCTAACAACCCCCTTACTATGTAGGCAAGCATCCGAGCCCACACAGGTCCGATGAGTTGCCCAAGGTCATAGGGGTGAAAGTGGGGGGACCTGGGATAGAACCCAGACTTCCAGCGGCAGGGCTCATGCTCTGAACACAGTTTGCCCACAGGCCACCGGGGCACATCACCAAAGGGAAAGCCTTAGGACGGACAGGCCTGCTCAGAGCGATGGGCAAGGCTCCCAACAGACTGACAACTGAAGAAGGTAAGGAAACATTATGAAGATTGGAATAAGAATGAAAAGCCCAGCTGTGTGGGCCCATTTCACAGAAGAGCTCATAGCCCTACATGCCTGGTAGGTCCCCAAAGCATCACCATACACATCATCATGAGAGGCAGCAGGAAAAAAGTCTGTTCCATTAGGGCAGGCAGAGTTAGCAGATAAAAATGCAGGACTCCTAGTTAAATCGAAATTTCAGATAAACAACGAAGTATTTTTTTAGTATGAGTTGGGTCCTATGCGATATTTGGGACATGCTTATACCAAAGAGTTATTTGTTGCTTATCTGAGATTCAGATTTCCTGGGTGTCCTGTATTTTATCTAGCAACCCTAAATGTTTCCTACCTGCTTCATTTAAAAAGGCAAGAGAGTATGCAATGCATACTGGAAAGATTTTCCTCCAAAATGGGTAAAAATAAAAAGACTTGTGCTTAAGTGATCCTTTATGACAGGTGGGACAGATAAGCACTGTGTAAGTGACAGAAGTTGTAATTAAAGAGACAAATGAAATGGACATTTCTTTTTCACACACACACACACACAAATTCCAGAGGTCAGAAGTCCTGGGATAGCTTGACTCCACTTGGTGACCAGGGATCGGAGCTCCTCTTACCTTTCTCTTCTTCCACTCTTGCTTTCCAGTCTCACTCTTGCCTCATGAACCAAAAGAGTTGCTGAAGCCCCAGTTGTCACGTCAGCATTCCAGGCAAGAGGCAAGGAGCTGGTGGAGGAAGAATATGAAAAAAAAGCACATGCCTGTAGTCTGTCCCCCTTTTCATCAGTTCTGACAACTTCTGCTTATTACATCTCAGAGGCCAGAACTTAGACATGTGGCCATATTTAGCTGCAAGAGAATCTTTTTTTTTTTTTTCCAAGAGAATCTTTACATGCAGGGTTATAACTGTGTATGCTGCACTGGATAAAGTCAAGGGTCTGTTACTAGAAGAAAGGGAGAATGGATCCTGGGTAGGCAAATAGGCTCAGTAGTACACTGTGTCCTCTTTCCTCGTTCATTTAGGACACCTGACCTTTTCTGCAGAAGGGTGAAGGGCTCACTTTTATAAAAATATGGGCGATCTTAACATGCTTACTGTTTTGTTTTATAGACTTTTCTGGTTACAGTTCTAAGCCGCCAAGGGCACAACTTAATATATCAGGAGTGTAATAAAATAAAGCAACAGGTTGACTTCTTATATCTAAAATCTAATTTTAAAAGATGCTTTTTAAGGAAAAGGGTAAACTCCTTGAAAAATAAATACCCAGTTTCTGTGGATCTCCCCACTTTCCGTCCTTAGACTGTAATTCCACCGGGGCTGTGTCTAGACCCTACCATGCACGAGGCAGGCCGCATGCTAGGAGGGGGGAGAGGATGATGGGCAAGGGGGGCCCGCTGTTGGGGTGTCTGCTCCTGGAATTGGTAAATGGGTATGAAATGGTCTGGGAGGGTGCCTGTGTTGCATTCTAATTAGGTTGCCCCTGTGCTTCAGTACCTGGGGGGAGGCGCTGGTGGGATTATTAATAATTCCAAAACTCATTCATTGGAGAATTGCAGTTTGCTGTGTGGGCCGAGAGGACCTTTGTGAGCTGTTAGAGCTCTTACCCGTGACGGGTGTTTTGGAGCGATTTTCTGGGCCCGCTGAAGTCACTCAATGATTCGCATGGGTCCCTGAAGTTCTGCTGAGAATTTTTCACCTTTTAGATTTAGTACTAAGCAAAACTCTTAAAAGATGAAAGAAAGAAATCCTTGCTTTGCCTGCCATCTTTGGTCATGAAAAGTGTTATGTAGAGGATGGTAAGTGGGACCCTGGCTCCCTTCAGTCTTTAGAGGCCACGATTCCCCATTCCAGAGTGAGGTGTGGACCCCTGGACCACTTTGGATTCTCTACTTCAAGGAAGAAAAAGCAGGCAGCCCATGTGAAGTCCGGGAAAAGAATGTTTTCAGGGGTCAGTGTCTTGTGAGTATCGCCACCTCGTGGAGGAGTAGGGACTTGTTTCCCCCTTCCCTCCGGCTGACCTGACCGGAAGGATCTTTCTGGAGACATCTCAGAGGGCGGGCAAAGGTCCCCAATGCCTGAATGCAGCCCTCACCTGAGAAATCTGAAGCGGGAGAGGGCGCCTGGCTACAGCAGCCCCTGGCGCTGGCATTCTTTCCCTGACAGCAGGTCTGAGGGGGGAGCTTCTGCAGACCAGCTGGGGCTCTGAGAGAGTTCTTAGGTCTTCCCAGAAGAGATGTGAAGGCTTAGAGTGGGAACCAGAGGATGAGTTCAGATCTCCAGGGGCTGGGGGTGAATTATAAATAACAAAAGAGAGGGTGTTTTCAGGGGAATCAAAAGAACAGCAGGTGCGAGCTCTTTCTTGTTGGAATCTCCAAAGACCCTGAAGCGCCTCCAGAAGTGCCTGGTGTGCCAGGCTGTAGATGCTGCCCAACCCGGAGCACGATCCAGACATCCATGACCTCCCCGTCCAGGTAAACCTCACCTGCCGCCTTTTGTAGTCTTCTTTGTGCCCCAAGCGTGATTCTGGAGGAGGTAGAGACGACAGCTAGCACTGGAAGCATGCACCAGCCCTCCCCCCACCCCAATCCCCAGGAGCTGGTAGTGGGTGGGGAGGAGCTGTAACTTTGGGGTTTTGGCTAATATATGGGACTGGACGTTTAAAATCCCTGTTGGAGAGAGAGGTCAGAAAAGTCATATTTCACCCTTCAATTCCATTCCCGGTGGAGTCAGCGCATCCCAGCTGACATCCCAGCAGGTCAGCGACAGGAAGTTGTTTTCTTTTGCACCCGGTGAGCCCCACTGTTCACCAGCTACACACAAAAGCCTTTAAGACATGTCTAGGGTGGGCTGCCAATCACAGTGAGGCACATTGACATGTGCATGAAGTAGGGTTCCATCTACACGCCCCGCCTCGCCTCTGAATGCCTGTTTCCGCAGAGCCGCACTCATGAGGGTCCCATTTGCGATTTGGGTTTTCTTCAAGTACCTGAGAGCCTCGCTCTAACATTACCCAGCATCCTGGAGCTTAATAGAGATAAACTCATTTGAGGGCCTCCTTCACGTGGTGCCTAATTCTATGGGTATTAAGAGAGTATTATTGTCATCTTACCCGATTCCACGTCCTGGAAATGTCGCGTTTCAGAGCCCCTGGCATGTGTTGGAGTTTCATAAGACAAAGGTAAAAGGATAACCAGCCTGTCCTAATCCTGGGGTGTTGCAGACATGTGACCACTGGTTAAATGATGCTACCCAAGCCAAGTGCCCCTCAGCTCCTTGTCCATGGGATGCTGCCCTGATGTAACTTAACGTTTCTTTTTTTTTTTTTTGAAGATTTATCTATCTATTTATTTATTTATTTATTTTTATCAGAGACAGAGATCACAAGGCGGAGAGGGAGAGAAAGGAGGAGGCAGGCCCCCTACTGAGCGGAGAGCCTGATGCAGGGCTCAGTCCCAGGACTCTGAGATCATGACCTGAGCCGAAGGCAGAGGCTTAACCCACTGAGCCACCCTGACTTAACGTTTCTTTTTGGTGATTTAAAAAATTGTGGTGAAGTATGCATAACATTCACCATTCTCATCATTGTTGAGCACACAGTTTGGCAGAATTAAACATTCACGATGTTGGGGAACCATCACCGTCCATCTCCAATTTTTTTTTTCGTGTTTCCGAACAGAAACTCTGTCCTGATTTAATGCTGCCTCCCCATCTCCCCGTCTCGTGGTCCTGGCAGCCATCATTCCATGTCCGGCACCCCGTTGAATGTGCCTTTTTTAGGTGTCACATGTAAGTGGAATCATATAGTATTTGTCTTTCTGGGTCTGGCTTCTTTCACTCGGACATAAATGTCTCCAGCATTCATCCGCGTTGTAGCAGGTGTCAGAATGTCTTCCTCCTTGTGTCCAAATATCATTTCATGGTGTGGATGGACCACATTTCATTTATTTGTTCATCTGTTGACTGACACTTGAGTTGTTTCTACCTTTTGATTGTTGTGAATAACACTGCTGGGAACATTGGCGTATCTGCGTCCATGCTTTCCATTCTTTGGGGTATGTACCTAGAAATGGAATTGCTGGATCATATGGTAAGTCCTTTTTTTTTTTTTTTAATTTTCTTTATTTGTCAGAGAGAGAGAGAGAGCACACAAGCAGGGGGAGCAGCAGAGGGAGAGGAAGAAGCAGGCTCCCACTGAACAGCCCTATGCAGGGCTCCATCCCAGGACCCTGGGATCATGACCTGAACTGAAGGCAGATGCTTAACCGGCTGAGCCACCCAGGCATCCCGTCATATAGTAATTCTATGTGGAACCATTGGAAGGACCTCTAAACTGTTTTATGTGGCACCTGTTCCATTTTAGATCTGTACAAGCAGCGCACTAGTTTCGTTTTCTCTACATCCTTACCAACACTGGCTTTCCCTTTTTTTGGTTGGTTTGTTCGATAATAGCCTTCCTAGTGGGGGTGATTGGGCTCTCACTGTGGTTTTGATTTGGATTTCCCTAAAAGCTAAGGATGTTGAACACCCTTTCATGTGCTTGTTGGCCACGGTATGCCTTACTGTCTGCCTTCTTTGGAAATACCTGCTCATCGTCCTTATTTCATTTTTGAATCGGGTTGTTTGTTTTTTTTGTTGAGTTGTAAGAAATCTTTCTATCTTCTGAATATTGATCCCATAGTAGACATACGATTTGCAGAATCATGTCCCATTCTGCGGCTGTCTTTCCACTCTGTGCATAGTGTCCTTTGATGCACAACCAAACTGATCTGACGAAGATCTGCCGGAGGACAGTTATGTTATATTAATTAATTCACCTATTTATATATATATTATAGAGAGTACTTCACTCAAGCCAAAGAGGGGCGCCTGGGTGGCTCAGTTGGTTGAGCGACTGCCTTCAGCTCAGGTCATGATCCCAGGGTCCTGGGATCAACGGGAGTGGGGGAGGGGGGGTCTGGGCTCAGCAGGGAGCTTGCTTCTCCCTCTCCCTCTGCCTCTCCCCCCTCCCAGTCGTGCTCTCTCTCTCTCAAATAAATAAATAAAATCTAAAACCCCCGAAGTATGTGCTAAGGCGAGTGTGGCGCTGGGTGTTGCAGAGAAATCTGTGTTCTTAAGACGTAATTCCTACCAGACGGTTCAAAGTGCTTATGGTGTAGATGACAAGACCCTTCCCATGAAACAGAAGCCAAAAAACAATAACAGTTTCTCATATATCTGCAGGTGCTGTGTGATCATTTCAAATGTGTGAATTCCAGTTGATGTGACGGGAGCATTCCAGCCTCAAGGGGGGCTGGTCAGGGAAAGACCTCAAGCCCTTCATTGCCTGCCTCAGACCACACAATCAAATTCCTCACCAGCGATCGATTATTCCCACCCTTACAGCAGATCCTATGTGACATCTAAATTAGCAAGCACTCGAGAATGTTTTTTTTAAGTTTTATTTATTTATTTATTTTAGACATAGAGAGAATGAGAGAGAGCAAGCCTGAGAGGGAGAAGGTCAGAGGGAGAAGCAGATTCCCCGCTGAGCAGGGAGCCCAATGTGGGGCTCGATTCCAAGTCCTGAGATCAGGACCCGAGCTGAAGGCAGACGCTTACCCGACTGAGCCACCCAGGTGCCCCTAAAAGAGCATATTTTTGAAAGGCTTCACCTTAAATTCCTATGAAGAGATTTTCTAAGACAGATAAGGTGGGTTTGGGGAAGCATTACAGTCCCGGAATACGACAGCAGAGCCCCTCATCGTGGAAGTCATGGTTTCTGAAATGAATGCAAATGTAAGTCCACCAAGAAAGACGACTTCTAAACGGTTACTATGAATGTTTCTATGATGCGATGCTTTTGAGCAATATTTCTGTGATTTCAGGCAAGTTCCACTCACGCCTCAGGGAGCCGAATGTCAATGAGTTGACTTACCAACCTTCTCTACTTGAAGCTGGTCTCCTCTACAAGAGTTGGAGCTCTCTGGGAGGAGCTATGTCTCATGACCCCCTAAAGACTTGCTTCGAGAGCGAGGGACCCAATTGCTTCAACCAAAACCAAGGCAGCATCCTTGGTGATTCCTCTCCCTGGTCCCTACGTCTAATGCACAAACCAGTCCTTTTGAGGTCCTCGCCCAAGCTTCTCTCCACAAAATACAGGAGCCCCTGATGCTCTGACATCTGTCACCCGGTTGACCCCGGAGGGACTGCCCTCCAGTTCCTAGCGATTATAAATGATTTACCCTAGAGTGTGCATTTCATACACAAACCAACCAATCCAGAGTCCACACTCCCATCCACCGACTCTAGGAGTTTGCCCCACTCAAGGTCACCTGCCCGAATCACCCAGAACCAGGGACAGACAACTAGGGGGCAGCTCCCATGCCCTGGAGCCTGCCGAAGCTATCCAAACTTATCCTAAGCCTTCTTACCCGGCCTTGCCCATGCTTTTCCGTGGAAACCACAATAAAGACCCTTGTGCCCAATTTCCCCGGCTCCCTCTACTCCCAGCAAGACCCTAGGGCTTCCCTAGGTGGCCCTGCATGGTGTGTCCACCTTCCTGGGAACGGTCACAAACTCCCTTTCCAATCACAGTGTCTGCTAACCTGTTGGTCCAAGTGCACCTGAATACTAATAATGACACATTGCAAAACACCCTGGAGTTGTGCCCCATGCACCCCGCCCCCCGCCCCGCGCCTGGGGCTTGACCCCCACCCCGCCCCCAGCCTCTCCATGTGCTTCTCCTCTGAGCCCCTGGCCCAGGACCCCTGGGACTCTCCCAAAATGAAAACCGAACAGGCTGCTCTCTTACTTCTGATCTCCCGGAGCCTCCTGCTGTGAGTTAGAATAAAAACCGCACTCCTCACCTGCGCCTTACAAGGTGGCTTGGGCCATTCCTGGCTCTGTACTCCGGCCACACGGGCCTCCTCTCAGTCCCTCAGAGAGGCTGCACGCTCTCCTGCGTGGGGGACATTCACCCCCTCATTCTGTTTCACTGTGGTTGTTGTGTTTGTCACTCTGTACTCATTCTTTCACCTCTCCCCACCACACCCCTCCGCTTGGAGTCCAGGGCAGACAGGGGCCTTGTCCCTGGTTGTGTCCCCAAAGCCAATGTGGCCTGGTGTGGAGCACTGGAGTCACGAATGAGGCGCACCTTACCTGTATTTCCAGGACAGAAGAGGGAGGCAGGGAGGGAGCTGATGACCTCACAGAGATTCCCCAACTCCTGCCCCCTCCCCACTACTGCAGGGTCAGGGCTGGGAGAGGCAGACTGTGCCTGCTTCCTGGAGAAGCCGCCCAAAGCCAGCCTCTGTCTCATGAGGTCCTGCTGACCATCCCATTTCCCTTGCAGGGGTGCCCTGTCCTTCCCCAGACCCCAGGCTCATCCTTCGTCTGCCCCAAAAGCTGGGCTGTCCCCAGGCTGCGTCTCCACTTGGCCTGAAGGATATGATGCCGCTTTGGCTGGTGCAGCGGTGTCTGGGGCGGCTGCCAGCACTTTTATCTTTTCATTTCATCTGCCAGCCCAGAGCTTCTCCTTGCTTTTGACTCTTGAAGCTTAAGGCGAGGGACACTGACCTTGACTATGGGAACCTCTCGCTTTGTTACTCAAGGTCCCCTGTGCTGGGGCCTATTTCAGGCCAGCTGCTCCCCAATCTTCTCTCTTATTTTCCCTTGACTTCTGAGCTTCAGGGCAGCCTCAGAACAAAATGGGGGGTTTTATTCACCCCCACCCGAGAGCTGGCTGGACCGTTGTGGCACTGCTGGTTCACCCTCCTACCCAAGGGCAGACAGGCACCTCCTCAGACTGCTGCCAAGGGGCCGCTTAGAGAAAACACTGTCAGAGTGACTCGCAGCTGTGTGCAAAGCGAAGGGGACTCCGACACCTGAGCCTGGTGACTCTGGCTCCCCACCCTCCACGACATTCATTTGTCACCATTTTCCAAGGGTCCGTTATTTGCCAGGCATTGGTCTGCGAGGGTCTATCTCACTGGACTGGGCAGGGACGTTGGTCACGTCAGTGTTGCATAAGCTATCCAAACAGATGTTTTCAGAGCACAGTACGTGGACAGTCAAACAAAGTGTCCCGGCACAGCCAGAGAGCCAAGGCAAATGAATGAAGTTAGACCTGCTTCCTCTCGCATCATATACAAAAATCAACTCAAAATGGGCCCAAAGCCTAAATACAAGAGCTGGAACTATTGAACTCATAGAAGAAAATGCAGGCATAAATGTCCATGACATTGGGTAAGACAAAGCCTCCTTAGACTACAACACCAAAAGCACGAGCAACAAAGAAAAAAAAAATAGATCGGCTGGACGCCATCACAGAATTACTCTCACCCTTCAAAGGACGACATCAAGCAAGTGAAAAGACAACCCACAGACTGGGTGAACATGAAAAGATGCTCAACGTTAAAAGCCATCAAGAAGACATAAATCAACACCACAATTAGATCCCAATTCACACCCATGAGGATGGCTGAAATCAAGAAGTCAGTTAATAACAAGTGTTGGCAAGAAAGTGGAGAACTAGGAAAGCTCAGACGTTGTTGTTGATTGGAGAGCCACGGTGCCAAATAGTCAGGCCATCCTCGAAAAGTGAATTTTTTTAACTTTATATGGTCGAGTTACCATAAGACCAGCCAATTCCACTCCTGGGAATATGTCCACAGAAAAACATGTATGCACATGTTCATAGCAACATTACTCAAAATACCCCCGAGGTGGCAATAACCCTATAACACAGATGTCCATGAACTGATGAATAGATAAAGAAAATGCTGCCTATCCCTCCAATCAACTATTATTTTGCAATGAAAGGAATGAGGCAAGGATACACACTACAACACTGATGAACCTTGAAAACATTCTGTAGGCACACATTATATGTGTATTCATCTAACACACACACACACACACACACACACACACACACACACACAGGTCACATGTTATATGATTCCATGTATATTTGCCCGAATTGGCAAATCACAGAGATAGAGAGTAGAAAGGACCCAGGGCTGAGACAGCTGGGAAGAAATGGGGTCCAATAGGTACATGGTTTCTTGTTGGGGTGATAAAAATGTTCTACATTTATATTGGTGATGGTTGTATTACCCAGTGAACCCAATAAAAACCAGTGAATTTTACACTTTAAATGGGTGAAGTAGATAGTATGTGAATTACATTTTAGTAAAGCTATTAGTAAAAAGTTCCCAACATCCTGGACAATCAGGAGGGTTTGAGAGCCTAGAAAGCGATCATTTGTGGTAGACAGAATAATGACTCCCTGAAGATGTCCAGGCCCTAATGTCTGGACCCTGTGAGAATGTCACCTTACATGGCAAAAAGGATTCTGCAGATGTGACTAAGGATATAAACTCTGAAAATGGGATAGAATCCTGGATTATTCAAGTGTTCCCAGTCTTGTCATGTGAGTTCTTAAAGGCAGAGGCCTTAAAAAAAAAATGGGTGCCTGGATTGTATAGTTGGTTATGTGTCTGACTCTTGATTTCAGCTCAGGTCATGATCTCAGGGTCATGGGTTCAAGCCCCACATTGGTCTCCCTGCTCAGCAGGGAGCTGGCTTCTCTCTCTCTCTCTCTCTCTCTCTCTCTCTCTCTCTCTCCCCTCTGAAAGAAAGAGAGAGAGAAAGGGAGAGAGAAAGCAGAGGCTCTGTCTCAGAAGGGTCAGAGAGACGAAGCCAAAAAAGAAGGAGAGATCAAAGCACTCAACCTTCTGTGGCTGGTTTTGAGGCCTGAGGAACTGACTTCTGGCAGCATCTGCATGAGCAAGGAAAGGGCTGCCCGAGAAGGGAACACAGCCCACCAGCCCTGGGGTGTTAGCCCCCTGAGGCCCTTGCTGGACTTTGATCTATAGGGCTGTGAGATAACACGTGTGTTAAGTCACTAAATGGCGGTAAATTGTCATGGCAGCAGTAGAAAAACCATACGGAGCTACTCCATGTGGACTTTACGAAGGCTGTCTTTAGGGGGAGAAAAATGCTGACCTTTCTCCTGTCTAGGGATGAAAAGATCTACTTGTGGCTGAAAATCCTCAACGCCTGTTCTCCCCCTCCCCACTCGGAGCAGAGCTGACTTAGTGAGTGCTTCTGAAAATAGAAACTGCAATGTGATTTTATTTCTAACTCCACAGACATCTCTTGTGAGTCATTCATCTTTCTGGGTCTCACTTTCCATGCCTGTGAAGCAGACTGAGTTAACCCTGACTTCTGCCCACCCCATAGTTTAGGAAGATGAAAAAATCAGCTTCATGAAGAGAGCTAGAGGGCGCTGCTTGAGAGGTAGGAAGCCACCAACACAGTCTGGGTCGCAGGAGGCCCCAGGGGGGCATTCCTCCTTCCTTCTGGCTTCCTCCAGTCTCATAGCTGCTGGGAGCACAGAAATAAGAAAAGCTTCAGGGGGGCAAACGTGCAGAAGCCAGTCACAGGCTCAAATGGACAAGGTTTTAGGTTTGTGCATTTTGGGGGGGCGGGCAACACTTTTGCACCTGGATGAGACCAAGCTGTTGCATGCTGGAAAGAAAGCAAAGCAATGGCCCAGGTCAGACTAGAAGGTACAGAGTCAGGACAAACTTGAAATAAGGACTTTGGAAAGTGAGGGAGGAGGGTAGAGAAATGAAAACATCTCAAGTGATGTGTGGGAGTGGAAGGACCAGTGGGGAGAACAGTTGTGACATCCTAGGCTCATTTCACGTCACTCCTCAGACCCCGCCCCCTGACACCTAAGTGGACATACGCATTTTCTTAATAAGCTGCTTACAGCTGGGGCACCCTGGGTAGCTGGGTCAGTTAAGTGGCTGACTCCTGCTTTCAGCTCTGGTCGTGATCTTGGAATGGTTGGATCAAGCCCCTTGTTGGGGGGGGGGGGTGACTGAGCTCAGCAGGGAATCCACTTAAGGATTTTCTCTACCTCTCCCTCTCCTTGCATGCGCTAAGATAAATTACTTTTTTTAAAAAAGATTTTATTTAATTATTTGACACACAGAGAGATCACAGGCAGGCAGAGAGGCAGGCAGAGAGGGAGGAGGAAGCAGGCTCCCTGCCTAGCAGAGAGCCAGATGCGGGCCTCAGTCCCAGGATCCTGAGAGCATGACCTGAACTGAAGGCAGATGCTTTAACCCACTGAGCCACCCAGGTGCCCTTCTTTTTACATTTTTTTTTAAGACTTTATTTATGATAAATTAATAAATCCATTTAAAAAGGATTTGACTTGCCTATGGGGTATTTTATTTTTTTATTTAAGATTTCATTTATTTACTTGACACCAAGTGAGAGAATACAAGCATGGGGAGCAGGAGAGAGAGAAGCAGGCTCCTCACTGAGCAGGAAGCCCAATGTGGGGCTCGATCCTGAGCCTTGGGGGGATTATGCCTGACCTGAAGGCAGATGCTTAACCAACTGAGCCATTCAGGTACCCCCATGGGTATCCACAGATCGCCCTTGGGTGGCTGTATTAGGGACTGGGAAACATCTCCTGGGCTCATCTCCGTCCTTGGGCCCCTGCCTTCCCTCATCTGTACCTCCCTTGGCCTCAGTTTACAGAGTTGTGGGAGGCATAGTGCACACAGGATTAGAGAGCAAACGAGACTAGTTTGGCTGGGCCCTGCTCTAGACCCTCCTGCCTCCTTCCAGCCCAGTACCGCCTGGCTCCTTGACCCTCCACCCAGGTCCCACCCAGTATGGCCTTAATTCTTCCTGAGGCCTGGCCCCTCCCTGCAGGCCCCCAGACAGCCCACTGGCCTTGGTGACAGTGGGCCCCCACCCCCTTCAGCTTCCCAGCTTCCTGGAACCCTCTTGCCCAATATCCTGTGTGGTAATCATGCCTGTTGGCCCCACTCAGTTTTGCTGGCCACTGCCAAGTTCCCTCTGCAAGTTCTCAACGTTCTACCTCTAATGGAACCTTCACGAAATCAAAAGCTGCTACAGGCTTTTCCTCTTGGGTAGGAATCCCTCTCCTGGGTGGTCTGCACCCTTCAGCAGAGGTGACCCTGCATTCTCCAGTCCCTGTGTTGGGAGGAAGATGGGTCTGGAGAAGGGACAGAACTAAGATGCTCCAGGAGTAGGGCCGTGGTGGTGGTGGTGGGGTCTACATCCAGGAGGTAGTCTGGGCTGGCCCTGCCTTCATTTACCCGAGGTCGCTCAGGACCTTCATTCCGGACCTTCACTGCCTCTCTCATGGCGGGGCACGGTGAGGGTCAGGTACTGCACGTCAGTGATGAGGACAGGGGCAGAGGGCAGGTGTATGGTCCACTGGGTGCTGAAAGAAGCAGTTGACCTTGTCATGGCTTGTTCACACCCCGCCACCCCCCCCCTACAGAGAGGCCCTAGTCCCATTCCTTCTCTTGCAAATAAAGCCCAAGGGGCCCCGTGCAGTGCTTGTCACAGGCCGTCCCTGCTGAGGCGCATCTGATCACTGTTCCCATTGTACAGGTTTGGGCCTTCAGGGTCACATGGGTGTAAGCAGAGATGGCCACAGCGTGCCCTGCGACCCCTAAAGCACCACTTCGGACCGTTGGAAGTGGGATGAACCCGGCTACTCCTTGCGCGGATGGGGAAAAGCAAGGCCGGAGGGGGTCAGGTTACCTGTCCAGGTCCCACAACTCGCGCTAGATCCCGGGGAGGACGCAGCCACCAAGCCTCCCTCTTCCTCCACGACACCCCACTTCCCTCAGATGCACAGCGGAACCCAGCGCGGCGGACCCGAGGGCCCAAGGCCCGATTGCCCGCCCACGAGGCTCTGGAGTCCCGCCCTACCCACGCGAACCAAGAAATCATGCGGGAGGCCCCGCCTCTCCCCCCTCCCGCCGACGACCCCGAACTAGGGGGCGTGGTTTCGCCTGCACCTCCGCTCCCCCGCCCCTTTCCGGCGACCAGACTGCGCGCGCGCTCCCGATCCGGGCCCCACTGCGCGCGCGCGTCCCGAGGCCGCGGTGGTCTGGGGCTCAGGCCCACGGGCCCGCGCCGCGCTGCCGGGCCTGACGGGGCTCGAGTGGGGCAGGAAAGGGGCGGCCGGGCGAACTTGGCCCCGCGTCCTCCGCGCCCGTCGCCCCCCACCCCCACTGGGCTCCTCTGGGCGAAACCCGAGCGCGCGTCCGACGCGGGGCCGCGTGACGCGCACCTGTCGGGGCGGGAGGCGCCTGCGGAAGAGGATGCGCGGGGCCCCGGCCTGGCCCGAGCCCGACCCGCCGCGCCCCGCGCCCCGCGCCGCCGCCGAAGTTTCCCGGAGAAGCGGCCGGCTCTGACGGGCGAGATGAAGTAAGCTGCCTCCCCCGCTTGGTCTCCAGCTCCATGGTCGGTAGCCGGCCGGCGGCTGCGCGCTCGCTCGGGGCCGAGCCTGAGGTCGGTGGGCCCCGCGGCCCCGCACGCTGGCGGCGCGCGGCGGGAGCTCCTCCGGCCTTTGCTGGGAAGCTTCTCGGATGCACCCGAGTTCCCTTCCAGACCCGCGCCCTCAAAATAAATCGTTCACTTCCTCCCCCTGCAGATCCCTTGGCTGCAGGGCACAGCCAGGGCCCTCGAAACTAGTTTAGAAGGGCCAGCGGCGTCGCTTTTCCCAGGCTTTCTGAAGTCAGTTCAATGAGAGGAGGAACTCCGGTGCTTTTTTCCCCTGGGATCAGCTTAGTCTTCAGCGTTAGCTCTCAGGTTGCAGTCAGCTTTTGCAAGACACCCATCCAGCGAATAGTTTTCCAGAAGTGACCCTATCTGCATCTCTGAAAACCGGCTCTGGCAAACTTGAATGTAGTCAGAAATGAGAACTTCTGTAAAGATCATAAGCCTAAATTCTTTGCCCACCCAACCCCCTGTCCCCCCAACGGGCCCCGTGGCTCGTGAAAGGGAGCAGATTAGGGGAGACTGGTGTAGAGTGGGCCTATTTTAAATTATTTTCTACATTCTCTGCAGTGATGGATGGTAGGTAGGCTTTTTGAGCTTATGAGGCTAATCTTTTGGTAAGTTTTGGGAGCACTTGGGATAAAAATGCTCCCTGTTTGGCATGAACAGAGCTCATTTTTCCAGGAGTACTTTGTGTCACTTCTCTGTGAGGTACATGACTACCCAACGGATAACCACTCTAGGCAAACATTCAAGTTATTTTTATCCAAAGACTGGAGTTCACTGTAACTCTTATAGTCAGATGGTTTTAGGTCATCTAAAAGAGAAGCCAAGAGGCACCTTTGGTCATCACTGGCCTAGCCTCTTCTCACTTTATTGATGAAATTTGAACTAGGTAAGATGCTTTTGAGGCCAGATCTCCCTGTGGATTCTGCCAGACCCTAACCCAGGGGCAGAGCAGGAAGTCTGGTTTTGCTTTTGCTTCCCTGAGTTGGGAGCCAGCCAGGTGGCTCTCTGTCTGGGAGAGCTCTTAACACCATTGACCCCTGAAGTATTTTCACAGCTGTGATCTGGGCTTTTTTGGCCCAATGTTGAAATGAGTCGGATGGATCCCCATTTCACAGATGAAGAAGAGGCCCTGGGTAGTTAGGTGAAAGGCCTGTGACTACAGAGTGAAGGGGTTTATGCCCCTATTGTTTAGGCCAGATTATAAGTCCCTCAAGGGCCCGAGTGGGGACTTTGAACTTTTTAACACAATATATCCTTGATATTTCATCTGACTGGAAGGTCATGAAGCTGTTGATGGGCTGTTCCTTGGCATTTTTTCTGTTGTGGGCTGCTCAGTTCATCTTGGAGCAGTTCCAAGAAGCTAGCCAGGGAAGTACCTTTCCCCATGCTGCTGTTGATTTAATGATAGAGGCTAACGTTTCTGGGGTAGTCACTGCATGCCAAGTATCCTGCCACGTGCTTTGTATGGATTGCCTCATTTTGTGCTTATCGACTTGTTTTCCTGCTCTGTGGTTGTGACACATGAGAGAAGTAGAGTATTTATGCCCCTGTTGCTGCAGTCTCGTAGAGGAGCAGACTCCGTGTCCCCAACAATATCGTGTTTTAAATTTCGCCACTTGGGATTGCTGTCCCGTGTTTTCCTGCCCTTCTGTCAGTTATTTTCCTCTCTGCGCACCTCAGTTTCCTCTGTACTCATTCTAAAAATGGGCATAATAAGGCTGCCTATGTCATAGGTTGTGGCAAGAATTCAACTCCTGTAGTGGATGTGAAGCTCTCGTTTCCAGCGTACAGTGAAATCTTCTATAAATGTTTCTCTTGCTAGGAATAGTGCTGGTAGAGTTAGGAAGCTGCTGGGACTGGGTACTGTGCCCAGTGCTTGAGGTCAGCAGCAGACGTGTCTTCTTCGTGCCATTGTTCAGATGCACATAGCTCCGACACAGGTGACAGGGGCCTTCTACTGATGGGATTTATTGGTTCGTTCTGCACATAGTTAGAGTGTACCTTCTGTGTGCCAGGCCCTGTTTTGGATACTGAAAATAAGCACAAAACCACCTGCCCTCATTGGCACTTAAATTCTTGAGGGAAGGGGCAGCAGAGGATAAACCAAACACATGCACTTTCCACAAACAGTGTGTTAGAGACTGATACATACTGCGGAGAGAAAGCAGGGAGTGGGATAGAGGTGGCTGGTTTGCAGTTTTTCCAGAGTCGATGGAGAAGGCCTCGTGGAGAAAGTGAAGCAAAGAATTCACGTCAGTGAAGGAGAGAACCTTGTGGACATCAGTGGGGAAAAGTAGGTCAGGCAGAGTGAACAGCCAGTACAAAGGTCCTGAGGCAGGAGGATGGGAGGTTGGAGCCTAGAGAGGGGCAAGTGACAGAAGAGATCAAGGAGGTAATGGGTGGGAGGCCATTAAAAAGACCACTGAGGGCCAGTGGGTTAAAGCCTCTGCCTTCAGCTCAGGTCATGATCCCGGGGTCCTGGGATCGAGTCGGCAGGGAGCCTGCTTCCCCCCTCTTGCTCTGCCTGCTGCTCTGCCTATTTGTGATCTCTCTCTCCCTGTCAAATAAATGAATAAATAAATAATCTTTAAAAAAATGCCACTGAATGTCCTGTTTGGAGAAGGACAGAAACGGAAGGCCAGCTAGGAGGTTCGTATAGTCATCCAGACGGGCGGTGGTGGCTAGGAACAGAGCGCAGTGATGGAAGGTGGTAAGTAGTCGTGCTCTGGATAAATTCTGATGACAGAAATTATAGGATTTGCTAACATTGGATGATACCCCTTCCCACTGCCGAGTTTCTGCCCTCAGCACCTGGAGGGATAGAGTTGCCACTTACTAGGGCTAGGGAAGTCTGCATTTGGAGCAGGTTGGGGGAAAAGTCCATTCTGTTTCAAGCATAGGTGAATCTTGTAGGCATCCAGCTCATGGTGTCCGAGTGCCAGCTGATTGTATGAGCCGGGAGCTGAGGGGGAGAAAGCCCAGAATGGACGTGAAGGCCTGGTGGTGTATGCTGGTAAATGCATAGCGACTCTGTGGAGGGCGGGAGTGATGGGGAAGGAGCCGATCCACAGCATTTGCCCATACGTGTGGCGCAGTGTTCCTGCACCGGCCGCGGCGAGTCCCCCGGGATGGACTAGCTTCCCCTTTCAGGTACAGCACAGGCCAGTAATGTCAAGAGCACAGGTAGAGAGTAAATGTAGTCAGATAATTAGGAAACAATGAGCAGTAATAAGTGTTTATTACTTTTGTTTTTAATACAATTTATTTGGTTATAAGTTTGTGCAATTTGGTTTTTAATAATGGCTGTCTTTAACACCTGGCTTGAAAAATTCTTGAAAATGCAGCAGTTGAATCTTGTGTGCCGGTACAGGGTGGCTCACATACACCCCCGGGGTCACGGGGACCCAAGACACCTAAAGAGGTGATGGGGATAAGGATTCTCTGCGATCAGGGAGGAGAAAGGGCCCCAGAGCCTGGTCTTACAGCTGTTGTGCCTAGTCTCGCCCCAATCGGAACAAGTAGGGAAGGGGTACAGGTGTCCCAGCAGCCGAAGGGCTTGACTTGTGTGGCTGGGTTTGGTGCCGATGGGCCCGAACAAGGCAAGTGCTGGAGAGACACTTGAGTCAGTGATCACAGAGGGGACTGGGCACATCCCCTCCCGCTTTGGTCAGAAATGATCTTCAGTTTGAACTCTTGTTGTACTCCCACACACTCTTTCAAAACTCTCAAACTCCCAGGCTGTTATTTGAAGAAAACTTCCCTCCTTCCTGCTTGGCAAACAGACGGTAGAGGTCAGAGGGGTCAGTGTGGCACTGGGAAAGGGAAGAGGGCTGCGGCAGCCACCGACCTTTACCTCCCAGCTCCTTTCTCCCGCCCCTGCTGGGAATAGAGGACCAGAGCTGTTTCCTCCTGTGGTTTGCCAGAATCCGCCCTGCCCCTGGAGCACCCAGCATACGCGGCGCCCGTGCTAGGACGGGTCAGGCACGGCTGCAGGGGAGCTCCCCAGAAACCGACGGGAACCCCGATTCTGACCCCCACCCTCTGGCTGGCCAGGTCAGCACTCACATCTCTGGGAATGTTGGCCGAGCTGTACTTTAAAAGGTGAGTCCCCCAGGATACCTAGCTGGACTGGGGGGGCCATAGAAGATACCTGGGACTGTGACCATGTGCCCCTGCTGCTAGGATGAGCCTGTCCGGAGAAGGTCTTTTCTTCTCCCCAGAGGTGTCCCCATGCCCCATGCTTACGCTTCCTAGTGCAGTGTGTTTCTCCCAGGACCTTGAATAATAATTGTTATAAATGAAATTGCATCTTCCACATGCTTCAGTTAAAGCTTTAGAGTTTTCTCTGAACTTGTGAATGATGTATAGTTAGCAGCTCCTCACTGCTTGCTGAGGTGCTCAGCCCCTAACTGCTCCGTGGACAGGCAGAGCGCCGCATCTCCCTGATAACAGAGGGGTCGTCTCCTTTTCCGAGGAAAGCTCGGGTTCTAGGGCAGTGAAGCAGCGGTTCTCCAGCGAAGTGTCTTCCCATCGTAGACGGGGAGTGGAGGCCTGGACGGGGCCCGTGGTCCTTCCAGGGCTGGAGCTCTTCAGACTTTCCACCAGCGGTTCTCTTACTGAGTTATTAATTAAAAATAGAAACCATTCGTGGCAGTCCCGGCCGTTGGAACGCCACATCTGTGCTTCGGGTCTCACTTCAAGTGTGTAGCTTTAGGAGGTGTCCCCAGGCCCACTGTCTTGGAGCAGATGCTGAGGCGGGAGGCAGGGCCTCAGAAGGCCCTTCAGAGCCAGAGCCTCGCCAGCGGCCGAGGGCATCCGCGGATGGGTGGGAGCCATCTGCTTTCCCTGTGGCCTCACCCTCGTTCCCAGACTGGGACCCTGTTCTTGACTTGGGCAGGTAGCTTCTCTGAACCTGTTTATGTCCCTGTCGGGCAGCAGGGAGTACAGCTGTACCAGTCGCTGGCCGCCCCCTCTAGGGCAGCGCATCAGGACAGAGTGGGGAGTGGGGCATGAATGCCAGTTTGTCCCTCAGTGCTGCCTTCTGCAGCCCCTGAGACAAGGGCCGTGACACTAGTGGCGTTGTGCTCCCCGCCCCCCCGGAGCTGCGAGGGGCCTTCCATTTAGCTAAGGTGGTTAACAGCTGTGTCACCTCAACTCATCCTTCCAACCCCCCCCCCCCATTTAGTCTGGTGTTATTGGCCCTGTTTTATAGTTAGGAAATGTGGGCCCAAAGTGAGTAGGTGATGTAAGTAGACCCCACAGCTGGGAGGAGGTGGTCTTGAGCCTGGTCCTCTGCCCCAAGTGCCTCGTTCCTGCACTTGATTGAGGAAGCTGATGAACACAGCGACTGGGGGCTCCAGCTTTGGGACATGCTGGTTCTGCAGTCTTCAGTGGGGGGGTCGAGGTCCTGGCCCTTGGGGCTCCCTCACCTGCCTCTCCGGGCTCTCTGAGGTTCCCAAGCTCCTCCTCTTGTCCCCGGCACATCCAGGGCCCTGGCTGCCTGGACCCGATCAGGAGCTCTGAGATGCAGCTTGCCAACTGGAGGCTCCTCCTTCTCCAGGCTGTTCTCTGGGCTTCAGATTTCTTGCTGCCTCTTTCCCCGCACTGACCTTGCAGCGTTTTCTTCCCTCCAGACAGGGGCGATTGCCAGTTCAGAAAGAAATGCAGGAAGGGCCAAGGACGGGGATGGGAAGCAGAAGAAAGTAGAATGGTCCTGAGGCCCATCTGGTTTGGGAGTGAGTGTGCAGATGAAGGGAGAGTGGATGGCGAAGCCCAGGAGGCTGCCTGGCTGGCCGCGGACCCTCCAGTTAAAGCCCCAGCAGTGGAATCGTCTGGTACGCAGACCTGCTCTCGAACCCTCACCTCGGTTTGGCTGCTGGCTGAGAGAGATGAGGAGGCAGAGGAAAAGCGGGGTGGGAGTGCTGCTGTGAGTCAGAGGGCAGCTCTAGTCCCTCAAGATGGAGGGCAGTATAAGGGTGCAGGAAGATAGGCTGGCTAGGTGTCTCTTTAAGCCTCAGTTTCCCTACATGAACAACAGATGAGAGCCTGGGTGTCGAGGGTTGGGTTACTCCTTCATCTGGGAACACCTGGTGTCAGTAATCTTGAATCTTCCTTCACTGCTGTGTGCCCCAGGCTGGGCCCCATTGCCCCGCAGTTTCTGAGAGCCAAGTTGCTGGCCACGATTACTTTCCCCATCACCGCTTCTCCCGGTCCCCTCAAAGCCCTGGCCTTGCTGGGAAATTGGAACAGTAGAGCCGAGGAGTAAGAATGGGGCGCATCAAGCCCCACAGCCTTGGTCAGAATGGAAGGCAAGGGAAAGCAAATCTGCTGGTGCCTTTGTGGCAGGTCTGAGGCCTCTGGCCTTTCATACGTGTCAGCCGCTTGAGGTGAGGCTGGAAACCAGCCCAGAGGGGAGGCTCTCTACTTCTGCTCTGCAGCTTGGAGGCCAGAGAGCCCAGTGCCTGTCCGGCTCCCCGCTTCCTCACCCAGGCTCTAGTCCCTCAAGATGGAGGGCAGTTCACCCTCCCTCCTCACCACCCGAGCCTCAGCTTCGGTGTCTGCGGAAGGGAAACCATCATGGTAGGCACTCCACTGGCCCTTCTCGGGGACTTGTGTCTGGATGCAGTGAGCTCTTCCGTGCATAAGGACTTAGTTGAGTGCTGCTGCTGTTGTTGGCCGACCACCGTAACAGCCACTGCTCCTCTAGTGCTTCCTGGGTGCTAGGTGGTGTCCTGAGCATTTATAAATATTAACCCATTTGTCCTTATCATAACTGTGTGGCGCAGGTCACTGTTACCCCCACTAGTTGTGAAGAGGTTAAATAATTGTCCAAGGTCCAACAGTAAGGAGTTGAGCTGGGATTCAGCATCATTCGATTCCAGAGACTATGTTTTTAGTTTATTATTTTATTTTAATTAAATTCATGCCCAGTGTGGAACCCAGCCTGGGGCCTGAGCTCACGACCCTGAGATCAAGATCTGAGCTGAGACGCTTACTCTTAACCGTCTGAGCCACCCAGGTGCCCCCAGCGTCTCTGTTTTTAATCACTACACTGTAGCAGTTGCTAATAATCATTTTGTGCGTGGAGCCCGGCAGACGTGGGAAAAGCAAAGGGAGGAGTGAGAGGGGCATGATCCTATCTTCTCGTAGTTCCGGCCATCGCCTGAGCGCCTGCTGCCTATTCGCCAGCTGCCCCAATAGCCCTGGCTCCCTGCGCTCACGGATGAGCCTGGCCATGGTCAGAGAGTGGATGGCTCCAGTTCCGTGGCCACCCTGCAGGCCTCGCTGGTGCTTCTCGCAGCATAGTGGCCCGTCACTAGCAAGGGGCCTACCACCTCCGGGCATAGTCCCTGTTTACAGTCCTGGCACAGAAGCCAAGCGGCTGGGGAGGGAGGGGCAAGCTGTGGGATTATAACATTTTTCTGAGAAAGCACGTGGTAGTTTTTTTTGCCAGGCAGGAAATGTTTGATAACCTAGAAATGTGTTTACCTCTGCATCCCAGCCACCCGAGCCATGTCTGATCCTTCCTTGTTCCTTGTCTGTCTTACCTTTTCCCAGGCACCCAGGCTGTTGGAGGACGCTCACAGCGGCGATGTGCCTGGCCCTTCTGGCTTGCCTGCAGGCCCAGGAGCTCCAGGGACATGTCTCCGTAATCCTGCTGGGAGCGACTGGGGACCTGGCCAAAAAATACTTGTGGCAGGGACTATTCCAGCTCTACCTGGATGAGGTGGGGAAGGGCTACAGTTTCAGCTTCCACGGGGCTGCTCTGACATCCACCAAGCAGGGCCAGGAGTTCGTCGCCAGAGTCCTGGAGTCCCTCTCCTGCCCCGAGGACATGGTGCCCGGGCACTGTGCCGAACTCAGGGGCCGGTTCCAGCAGCTGAGCCAGTACCGCCGCCTGAAGACGAGCGAGGACTATAAGGCCCTGAGCAAGGACATTGAGGCGCAGCTCCAACACGAAGGCCTCCGGGAGGCTGGCAGGATCTTCTACTTCTCGGTGCCACCCTTCGCCTATGCGAACATTGCTCGCAGCATCAACAGCAGCTGCCGCCCGCGCCCGGATGCCTGGCTGCGGGTTGTCCTGGAGAAGCCCTTTGGCCATGACCGCCTCTCAGCCCAGCAGCTAGCCACAGAACTTGGGAGCTTTTTCCAAGAGGAGGAGATGTATCGGGTGGACCATTACCTGGGCAAGCAGGTGAGCTTCAACGGGGAGCTTCCCAGGGTTGGTGTGAGCTGGGCATGGGGTAGACCCCCTTGACAGAGCCATGCTGCTGCTTGTGGGATGAGGCTGGAGCCTTTGTGAAATCGGAGCTCCTGTGGTTGTCCTGCATGTGGGCAGGTGGCGAGAGGCTGCAGGAAGGGCCGAGCCGCTGGGGCAGGGTGTGTGGCCCTCGGCCGCGCGGCCAGTGCTGTCTCTCCTTGCCTTGCAGCCTCTCTGCAGGTGTCCAGCCGGGTTCCCGTGGGTCACAGGGTGGGAGGCAGAATGATATTCCACACCCGTCTGCCCTTTTTTCTGTATCTCTGGCTTCCTGAGTTCTGTTTTGAGCAAGAAGGCCGCTAACAAGATCTTGCAATGAGCAGGGACCCTACGTTCATGCTTCCCCGCCCTGTTCTGTGGCGGAGCCTGGGGCTGAGCTCCTGGGTGAGGCGGGTCGGCTGTCCACTTCACTCAGCCTGCCCTCCAGCGGCCTCTGGAGCATCTTTTTCTAGAAATCGCAGCAGAGAATGCACAGGTGGTCTTCCTTGGTACTGACCAGGCTGGTGAGCCCAGGGCCATGTGGGTGGGCACCTCACGGTCTTTCAGGACAGAGGTGTCGTCTTCTAGCCAGCCCGGTTTGGAGCTGCAGCATTCCCAAAGAGCGCACTCAGACCGATATCTGACCTGGTGAGGTTTTTACTTGTTTCTGGGAAAATGCGAAAAGAGCACTTCCTGAATATATCCAGTCCGAAGTTTTTTTGCTCTGTTTTTGGTGTTAAAATACCTTTCTTGGGGCGCCTGGGTGGCTCAGTTGGTTAAGCGACTGCCTTCGGCTCAGGTCATGATCCCAGAGACCCGGGATCGAGCCCCACATCGGGCTCCCCGCTCGGCGGGAAGCCTGCTTCTCCCTCTCTCACTCCCCCTGCTTGTGTTCCCTCTCTGGCTGTGTTTCTCTCTGTCAAATAAATAAAATCTTTAAAAAAAAATATACCTTTCTTTTATGAGAAGTCGACAGTAGTAGATGATAAGTAATCTTAAATATGTTTTCCTTGCAAAATAAACTGGTGACCCTGGGGAGGCCACGTAACAGTTTTTGGAGTCTGTACGGAGCTACGAGGTCCTAAGGCCCAGGGCTGAGGACTCCTGAGAGCAGGGGGTAGAGAAGTTGGGGCCCCACCAGAGGGTCAACATTCCTTCTTCACCCTGAGAACCGGCAGCATAACCAGTCTCCTTCCCTGGCAGGCCGTGGCTCAGATCCTGCCTTTCCGAGACCAGAACCGCAAGGCCTTGGATGGCCTCTGGAACCGGCACCATGTGGAGCGGGTAGAGATCATCATGAAGGAGACCGTGGATGCGGAAGGTGCGTGAGGGGCCCCGCGCTCTGCGGCCTCCGCCTGCCCTGTGCCTCGTGACACGCTGGCTTGGGCGGGCCTGAAAGATCCCTGCCCGGCCTCTGCCTTGGCTGATGCTTCTCAGAGGGAGGTTTTGGCGTGCCCAGTTCTGGACCGAGCTAGGCCCAGGGTGCCTGCAGGCGAGGTCCGTGTGGTCCTCGCTGCCCTCAAGGACCACAGACCTGGAAGTTAACCTGCGTTTTACGTGGACGTGGTGCGGATCCTCCAAGCGGCATGAGGGCCCCTCAGACTTTGTACGAGTGCGGGTGGCACCGGCTGCCTCTATGCCTCTCCTCACCTCCCATCCCTCCTGTGTGCCCATTCCCAGCTCGGCTGCTGCTCTCTCGGGGAGCTTTGCTCAGGGACCTTCTCGACGAGGTCCGCTCCCATCAGGCTCTCTGAGTGCCATGTACCTCCTTCTGCGCCCTCGAGGCTTTTCTAGGTCTTCTCCAGGCCCCATATGCCTCTCTCAGCAGACTCTGGGCACCAGGCCCCTCCTTTCTGGCCCCTGGCACACACAGCAGATGAGCCAAACAATACCGAACGAATGAGCAGCATTGGCCTGGGAGCATGGGGCCTGTCTCCGCCCAGTGACCTCGCACGCCACTTCCCTCCTCGGTGAGGTAGTGTGTAGACGGCAGTGGCTCGTGAGGCTACCCGGAGCTCTGGCCTTCTGGGATTTCTCCACCTGCTGGGAGCATGTTATGCTCAAAGCGTCCGTCCGTTCTTACCCAAGACAGTAAAACTAATTCTTCATAGGCCAGTCCCCCCGGGGGCCGAATGAGGTGGTTCCTATTATTAGCCTCCACCTACAGATGCCCTTCGGGGACGTGCCCAAGGTCACAGGGCAGGAAGTGGTGGGGCTGGGTCCTTAAGGTGCAGTCTGGCTCTGGCAGCTATCCCCACCCTACGGTGTGCCCTTGGGCAGATCGGAGAGCCCCAGACCCTTCAGGCCCAGGTGGGGTCCGGGAGGTCTGTGTCTTTTGATTTGCCTCTTCTTCTTTTTCTCTCTCCTTCCCTTGGTCACTGTCTCCAGCTTCCCTCCCTTCCTCTTGGAGCGTGCGTTCGGTGCTGGGGGCTCTGGCTGTGCAGAGAGGGGGAGGCACAGCCTCAGCCCCCGATACCTCACAGGGTCACTGGGGCAGAGGCTCTCTTGGTACAGACTCCAAAATGAATGACGCAGGCAGGTCGTGGGTGGGGTGGGGACGTGGGGTCGGGCCCAGAGCCAGGCCTCTGAGGGCATTACTGTCCTCAAGAGGAGCTCAGTTTCTCCAGTCGGGAGCCCATACCAGACCAGAGGCCCTCTCCCCACTGCACTGAAGCCTTTGTGAGTCTCAGGAGCCCGCTGCAACCCTTCCAGCTTTCCCTTTTGTCCTCAGCAGGGGCTCAGGTTGTGGATTTCCTCCTTGTGCCTGTGTCCTCATGAGGGTGAGTGCTGGGCCTTGCTCTTCCTTTATCTGAAGACTTTAGTTCAGGCTGAAGGGAGAGGGCAGGAGATGTGGGCCCTGCAGCCATCCCTCCCAACCCATGGCCAGGGAGCCCTGCGATCCGCACATCAGGGCCTGGGCTGTATCTTCTCCTGGGGTTGAGGATGGGAAGCCGGCAGGACTGCCCTCCTGCTGGAGGTCACCATGCCCTGCTGCGGCCCAGTGTGCTAACAGGCGGCCGTCTACGTTCACCAGATCCCTCACGCCTGCCAGGGCCTGTGCTGAGTCCTGTGCTGGGAGGCTCCGGAGGGGCCCGGCTCCTGGTGGCATGTTGGGCCTGGGACAGGGAGCGCTCCGGGTCCCCAGCTGCTGTAGGCCCCAGGAAGGGGACTTCTGAGCAGCAAGGTCGTAAACATCCAAGTGGGTGAGGCAGGCTGCCTTCCCTCCTGGGCCCTGTGCCTCTCCCCTTCCCTGCCGCAGCCTGGGGCCTGCCCTTGCCACACAGCAGGAGGGAGTGAGCAGGAAGGGGAGGAGGAGAGGTAGAGCATCCTTCCCCATCCCAGGCTCCCCTGCTCCTCTCAGTCTCATCTGGGGCACCGCTCTCAGAGCCACAGAAACCCTGGGGGCTGGGCTCTTCTGAAGGTGCAGCGCCCTGGGCTGTACAGGAGTGACCTTGGTGGGGCCATTCAGCCATCGTGTGGAGACGACCCCTGCTGGCCCTCATTGTAGCCCCTGGAGGCCCCATGGGAAGGAGGGCTGTGTCACCAGGGGCCCAGTGCGGGGCGGGGTGGGGGCAGCCATTCAGGCTGGGCTGTCCTCTCTTCTGGGGGTGCGGGAACGTGATCCAGGGTCTGTGGCCCCTCAGAACCCCAGCTTCTGACCACTGCACCTGTGGCTGCAGGGTCTGTCCAGGCCCTTGGCCGTCGGCCTTCCTGCCAGGATGTGCTCGGAGCGTCTGTGCATCTCTTTGCTGTCCTACTTTCCCCTCTGGGTGGAAGGGTTTTGTTTTGTTTTGTTTTTTGTCAGAAAGAAAGAGGGAGACTTCCTGAGGATGGTATAGCTGTCCCTCTCTGGGAGGGTACCCGTTCCCGTGCTGATCTCTGGGGGTCGGAGTGGCCGGGTCGTGCCTCTCACACAGGGACCGAGGCAGCCTGGGTCCTCCCAGGTGCACGCCAGCTGTCCTGCGGTCTGGCCTGGTGTGTCCCCTCCTGCAGGGCTGTCTGCAAGGTGAGCTCAGGGCACCTGCCCGGCCTCCTGACCAGAGAGAGCGCCGACCAGCCAGCAGATCTGCTCTCTCCTCAGCCCTCCCCGCTTTTTATTTTTAGTTATCCCCGAAGGTATTGGGAGGGATCACAGCAAGCTTTCAGTTTTGTTGTTCTTAACTCCGTGTTTTCCTGGGAAAATCCAGATCTCCCAGAGCGTGGAGGCAGTGGGGAGGGGGCTTCTGGTCCCAGTTCTGAAGCCCCTCGGCACGTCTCTGTATAATGATGGCAACCCCCGTTACCTCTCTTGGGGTTGTTTTAAGGAAGAAATGAAATGACATACATAGAAATACATGACAAATGAAAATGCTGTTCTTCCAAGCTGACAAGGAAGGGGGGGTGGCAGCGTTGTCAGCGATTCCCTGTGACTTCTCTGTGACCCGTGCTGCCTGCTGCATAGACCCTCGTCGCCCTGTTATATTCCTTTGGTCTGTTCTTCCCCCGACAGCGTCTCTTCTCTCTCTCATACGTGTGTGTGAATATGTATTTAAACGTCCATGTCTTGACAATATGCACAGTGTATAAGCTCTGTATTTCTGTTTATTTTTTCTGTCACAGAAAATGAATTGCCCTGTTATGAGGCATTTTGGCTGTTTTTACTTTTTGTTATTTTAAATAGTACATTGCAAGCTTTAAAAAAAATGGAATATAATTCACATGTCAAAATCTACCCATTTATTTATTTGGATTTTATTTATTTGACAGAAACACAGCCAGAGAGGGAACACAAGCAGGGGGAGTGGGAGAGGGAGGAGCAGGTTTTCCGCTGAGCAGGGAGCCCAATGCGGGGCTCGATCGCGATTTTGGGATTATGACCTGAGCCGAAGGCAGACGCTTAATAACTGAGCCACCCAGGCACCCTTTTTTTTTTTTTTTAAGATTGCATTTTTAAGTAATCTCTATGTCCAACGTGGGTCTGACACATAACCCCGAGACAAAGAGTTGCACGCTCTGCGGGCTGAGCCAGCCAGGCGCCCTGTGGAGTTCTCTGCGAGCGCGTGGGACACAGCTTCTTTTGCCTTCCGTGGTATGCTAACCCATGAAGATTTGAGGGGCAGCACTGCCGAGGGGCAGAGTGGATCTCCCATGCTGGTGACCCTGTGATCTTGGGCTGGACTTGGGCCGTTGGGAAGCCAGGTTTATGGCGGTCTTGCTTCCAGTTGTCCAACGTGGTCGAGCTTTTTTCTGTCGTTGTTCATACATCAGTGCGTTTTTCACCCTCAACTTTCAGTCTGGGAAAGGATACCAGAAGTCAGTATAGATCATTTTCAGGAAAAATCAGTCGACAATAATAGGTGGTCGCTGGGCAGGAAAATGGAGCAGGTTGCATTATCAGGACTTGACTTCCTGTCCTGCATGGTCTCTACTCGAGAGCTGAAATAGCGGAAGGAATCCAGAAAAAACCGGGAAGGGATAGAAGGCTGTGCTAAGCACGGGCGCCCCTTGAAGCTTGAAATTAAGGAATAAAGGAAGCTCTCTTTTACACAGCAGGTAACAAACCTGTGAAATGCATTCTCCCCATGGATTGAGAGAGGATTAAAAATAGGAAGAGGGCTGCTAAGGAGTCTGCTAAGCTAATGGACGGTAAACAGGTAACAGAGGTCTTAAGGATTCTGCTGTGTTCTCTCTATCCAAAATGCATCTGTTCTCAAAGCTTTAACTATCCCATTATTCTCTTAAACCTGTAATTCACTGGTTCCAGGACACACTTTTTTTTTTTTAGACATTTGAACATCTCTGAAGTTGTGCATACCACTGATCGGCGACCCGTCTGTTTCTTAGTGTTTGTAAAACAGTGACGCTGTTGCCATCATGGGCATTTTGGATTTGATGAAATCCAGGATACCTCTGACCTTCATTGCCTATCCAGGCTCGAGTCTTCTGCCTCTAGCCGACCTTCTCCATACCTTCACCACTGCAGACTCAGCAGATTTTGAGTAAAAACCGTCATTGAATTTGTCTCAGGAAACACCAGCTGGATTTTCTGACTTCTTTTTTTCCAGATGGTGACGGTCCCCGCCATTGCCTGGCTGGTAGCCCCTCTCTTGCAGCTCCTGGAATGATACCGATCCTAGCTGGGCTCTGCCAGCGCCTCCCTTGCACCAGGCACCCTTCCCAGCCCTGAACATGTGTTAATGCTCACGGCAGCCCTGAACCCCACTTAGGTGTGAGTCAGGGCCGTTCACACGGGGTCACAGAGCTGAAGTAGAGCGGCTGCAGAGACCACAGTCCGGGTCACGACTCCGATCGGCCTCTCAGATCCAGCCAGACACCGCACAGCCTGTACTCACCCCGACTGATGTCCTTGTGTTTCACGGTTACTTCATTTGCTGTGGCCCTTGTTACTTCCCGTATCTGCCCCGCATGCTGCCTTGCTGGTAACATCACCAGCGCCCTCGCCGTAAGCTCGTCTTGTAGGTAGATCAGAGGGAGCCTAGTCCCGCGGTTCCTCTGTCATGATTCCCCTTCCTGCTCTAAAACTTGCTTTAAAAAGTCTTATTCAAGATACAACTCACATATCAGACAATTTACCCATTTAAAGTGGATTTTAGTATATGCACAGCTGGGAGCCCACCACAGTCAATCTTAGAATGTTTTTATTGTCCTCAAAAGAAGCCCTGTACCCCTTACCCTCCCCTGCATTCCCTCCCAGCCCCACGCAGCCACCGACCCACTCTCTGTGTCAGGATCTGCCTGTTCCTGCCGCGTCCTGTCCAGGTGACCTCGCACAGTAGGTGGCCTTCCGGGTTCGGCTTCTCTCGCTGAGCCCACGGTATCCGGCCCGGTGTCGGGGTGCGTCTGCATGGCAGCGCACAGCAGGACTTCTTTTTTTCTTTTTTAAACAGACCCTTGGATAGACCACATTTTATTTATCCATCTGTCAGTGGCCGGACATTTGGGTCGTTTCTAATCCTCGGCCATTGTGAATAGTTTGTGTTCCGAGGTCTACGTACGCTTACTCTCAGGCATGCGCGCCGGAGTGAAAATGCTGGGCTACGTGATAATTCTGTTTAGATAATTCTGATAATTCTGTTGAGGTGAAGAACTTCTCATAGCTCCGCAGACTTCTCAGCCTTGTTTCCAAGGCTCTTTCCATCCGTTCTTGATTTCTGTTATTGTGAATCACAGACCAGGCCGGGCTTATCGTTGTCAGACACACTGTGTTGGGGTCTCCGTCTTCTGGTTTGTGATACGCACCCCAGGGCAGAGTCCATTCACACATGTATTTCTTTGAGATACACAGCATTAAAAAAAAAAGTCAATTATTTGTGCACACTTAAAAATCACAAGAATCTGAGGTACCTGGGTGGGTCAGTGGGTTAAACGTCCGACTTTTGTTTTGGCTCCAGGCATGATCTTGTTGTGGGATCGAGCTCCCCCTCGGGCTCTGCTCTGTGTGGAGTCTGCTTCACATTCTCTTTCTCTCCCTCTCCCTAGCTGTTTCTTGCTCAAATAAATAAATAGAATCTTTTTTAAAAATCATGATCTGAACCTTCATGTTCTCCTAAAAATTTGGAAGATTTGGTCACTCTGGGCCCAGAGTCCTGTGAGACGCCACCAGCCTGCAGCTGAGGCATTTAACAGCCTTGGGGAACACCAGCCCTCCTTCTCCTTTGACTTGCCGCGGGGTATTGGGGTCCCTGGCCTTTGACTTAGATCTGTCCTTCCAGAGCCTAGCTCTGCTTGCCTCCTCCCGCTGCTCCCACCAGTTTAATGTTCACTTGTATGGTTGTTCAGATGGGAGTGGTGGGACATTAATAGTGTGTGTGGGGGGAGAACACGAGGTCTTTGGGTGGTAAGAATGGCAGGCTCTGGGGTTCAGTCTCATTCTTACTCCTCTGCCAGCTGTGTGGCCCTGGGCAAATTACCTAACTTCTCTGACCCTCAGTTTCCTGGTATTTTTACAATTAAAATTTGTGTTTTAAAAGCAAGACCTCCTGGGGTGCCTGGGTGGCTCAGTCACTGGGGGTCTCAGGCCTGAGTCCCGCATCGGACTCCTTGCTCAGTGGGAAGTCTGCTTCTCCCTCTCCCACTCCCCCTGCTTGTGTTCCCTCTCTGGCTGTGTTTCTCTCTGTCAAATAAATAAAATCTTTTATAAAAAACCCAAAAAACAAAAAAAACAAAAAGAATTCTTATTAAATACGTGTAGCATGAGGAAATACAGTATAACAACTACCAGTACCCACCAAACCATTATTAAAAAAGAGCTTTATTGTGTCCTTTCCCAAATCCTAGCCTGTTTCCCCTCCTTTACTATTCCAGATTTTGGGTAGGTCACACCCTTGCTTCTCTTTATTGTTTCTATGTAGGTCAGATTCCCTAGACAATGTGTTGTTTAGTTTTGAAGAAGACACATACTGGGTGTGTGGGGGGGGGGGCGGAGAGAGGGTCTTTTTGTCCCTTTATCCTACATTCAGGATAATCTCTTCAGATCTGTCTTCTAATAACTCCTTTCACCTGTTTCTAATCCATAAAACCCATCCATTGAATTTCCAATTTCCAGTTGCATTTTTCATCTGTCGAAGTTCTAAATACACTGGTCATTTTATATCCTATTTTCAAAATTAGTTTTTATGTTACCAAAGTGAGCATGTTTTTTCCTCTTGGCATTATGGTTTTGTGAGTGTGGATGTCCCTGTTTTCCACTGTCTGGTGTCCCTGTGGCGTGGCCGTGCAGCGGGGGCAGACTGGTGAGCTCCAGTTCTGCGGGAGCTGTGGGTGTGGCAGGGAGAGGACAGATGGACACCGAGTCAGTCCGCTGGGCTGGCAGAAGACAGGGCCTCCGGGAGTGCAGGCCAAGGGGTCGGTGACACCCTCTGGAAGCCAAGACTTGAAGGACAGGTAGGAGTTACTGAGTGAAAGAACTAGTCTCAAGTTCCAGCAAATTCACACAAGGCCTTTGACAGATGATTGGTCTTCCTGCCCTGACGTCCGCTGTCTCTGCGAAGCTCGGAGTTGGCCTGGGTCTCAGCAGGTGGGCAGGACATGAACCACGTCCTGGGCGCTCTTGTGCATTTGAAACCGAAGCTGTGAGGCTGAGGGATTGTATGTATTTGAGTCACTGCTCACCAGGCCTCATGCTGCGTTCTGGAGGATAAGGTGTAGTGTCCCGGGTGCTGGCCAGCTCCCGACTTGGCCTGTACCGGCCCGAGACATTTGACTCTTCCGTCTGGGGTGGAGCAGGGGTGACAGGGGGAGCTGGCCTGCAGAATCCTGGGAGGGCGAGCAGGACGGGTGCGGTGAGCAGAACAGAGCACCTGCTGGGCTCTGTGCTCCGTGTCCTTGTGTTACTTTCCCTTACCCTCATGGTGACCCCGTGTCCCTGCCAACCTGGTGTCTTGCCTTAGGCCTCCTCAGGCCTCATTGCTTCTGTATCTGTTCTCCCCGCAGCAGGCCAGGGTCTGTTCTGAATATACACCAGAGCTTGTGTTTTCCTGCCTCAGAATCTCCACTGGCTTCCCTGAGCGTAGAACCTGGTGCCACCAGCCCCTGCCCTCCAGACCTCTCCATCTTGCTCGCCTTTCCACAGACGCCCACGGGCAAGCTCTGTCCTGTCTCGGGGTGTCTGCACCCAGGGCTTCAACACGGTCTTTCCATGGCTTCTTGCAGCACTAACTCTTCAGTCTTCAGAGGGCCCTCTTCTCTCTCTGTGTTTTTTCTTATTTATTTACTTATTTGACAGAGAGAACACAAGCAGGGGGAGCAGCAGAGGGAGAAGCAAACTTCCTGCTGAGCAGGGAGCCTGATGCGGGGCTTGATCTTAGGACCATGGGATCATGACCTGAGCCGAAGGCAAATGCTTACCTGACTGAGCCACCCAGGGGCCCCTCTTCTTTATTTTTTTAAGTAGGCTCCACGTCCAGCATGGAGCCCATACGGGGCTTGAACTCATGATCCTGAGATCAGGACCTGAGCTGAGACCAAGAGTCAGATACCCAACTGACTGAGCTACCTGGGCACCCCTGTAATTTCCTTACTGACTTTGTTTTCCCTCCCTCCCACTGAAAGCCACGGGCAGGGACCTCCATACCAACTCCCTGCCTGCACAGTTCTGCCCTTGGTTACGGGGGGGCCGTTGTTAACCCCATCTAATGGCAGGGTGCAGAATCAGACCCAGATGTCCGGAAATGCCCAGGATCACAGAGTACTAAGAGGCACTCAGAACCCAGAGCCCGGGTCTTCACTGTGATGCCACTGCCTCCTGCAGTAGCGCACCTGCCGGCCCGATGGGTGCTGGAGGGTGGGGGGCAGGAGTCTGGCCGCACGTCTGCCGATGAATGCCCCTCCCCCCACGCAGATTCCTGGGAATGCCCAAGGAGTTTGACAGCTTTGCCTAGAATACTCAAAGGCACCTTCTTCCTTCCTTCCCTTGCTGAGGTTTGCTCTGGCTTAAGTCATTTTTGTAAGCCCTCTGGCCTGGGGGTGGAAGACGCCAGCTGCAGGGCGGGTATGCAGGGTGGAGATGCCGGGTGGGGGTCCGGGTGTGCGTCAGGGAGGTCGGGCATCTTGCCGATTCTTTACAGCCGCTGCCCCCCCCCTCCAGGCCGCACCGGCTTCTATGAGGAGTACGGCGTCATTCGCGATGTGCTCCAGAACCACCTGACGGAGGTCCTCACCCTCGTGGCCATGGAGCTCCCCTACAACGTCAGCAGCTCGGAGGCCGTGCTGCAGCATAAGCTCCAGGCCTTCCGGGCTCTGCGGGGCCTGCAGAAGGGCAGCGCCGTCCTGGGCCAGTACCAGGCCTACAGCGGGCAGGTGCGCCGGGAGCTGCAGAAGCCGGACAGCTTCCACAGCCTGACGCCGACCTTCGCAGGTGGGCCCTGGGGACGCACAGGGGCTGCCCCCCACCAGAAGCAGCTTTCTGAGTCCGCACACCCTTTGGTTTGGGTTGAAGGAGACGTCAGGTGGGATATTCACAAGGGTGCTCATCGCCAAGGCGGAAGGTCCTTCACTCGTCCGGCCTTCCACGTTTTTGAGCAGTAGCTCACCAGCTGGCGTGTTCTGGGTGAAGGGCGCCCCAGCGGTGGTCTCAGTCCAGCCCACATCTACACACGCGTCCAGAGCTCTCGAGCCGGGGTCAGACCCAGCTTCCGCCTATAACCAGCCCCCCAGTGAGGCTACGAATCTGTCCAGCCACAGCCCAAGGCATCTCCAGCAGGCAGGGGAAGGCTAGGACTCTAAGGCGCCCCCTGGAGGCCTGTGTCTGAGGTGGCTGAGAGGCTGCATTTCGAGCGCTGCCTGGCCACTGAGCAGATGCTAGAAAGGCTGAGTATAGCAAGGCCGGGGTGCTGTAAGGGCAGTGGCCTGCCTAGAGGAGGGGCTCAGAGGAAGGCTGACGGGGAGGTAGGGAAGAGAAGGGGGATGCGCTGGAAAGTCCTGGGTTCCCTGTGCCCGAGTGTCACCTCCGCTGCCCCCTGTCACCTCAGGCATCCTTGTTCACATGGACAACCTTCGCTGGGAAGGCGTCCCTTTCATCCTGATGTCTGGCAAAGCCTTGGATGAGAGAGTGGGGTACGTGCGGATCTTGTTCCGGAACCAGGCTTACTGCGCCCAGACCGAGACGCGCTGGGCGGCGGACCAGAGCCAGTGCCTACCCCGGCAGATCATCTTCTACATCGGCCACGGTGAGCTGGGCAGCCCTGCCGTGCTGGTCAGTCGGAACCTGTTCAGGCCCTCCCTGCCCTCCGACAGCTGGAAGGAAGTGGAGGGCCGGCCCGGGCTCCACCTTTTCGGCCGCCCACTGTCAGATTACTACGCCTACAGCCCTACGAGGGAGCAGGACGCCTATTCCGCCCTCATATCTCACATCTTCCACGGCCGCAAGGACTCCTTCATCACCACGGAGAATTTGCTGGCCTCCTGGGCTTTCTGGACCCCCTTGCTGGACAGCCTGGCCCGTGAGGTCCCGCGCCTGTACCCAGGAGGAGCCGAGAACGGGCACCTGTTGGACTTTGAGTTCAGTGGCGCCCAGCTGCACTTTTCCCAGCAGCAGCCGGAGCAGCTGGTGCCGGGCCCAGGTTCTACTCCAAGGCCCAGCGACTTCCAGGTTCTCCGGGCCAAGTACCGGGAGAGCCCGCTGATCTCGGCCTGGCCCGAGGAGCTGATCGCGAAGCTGGCTAATGACATCGAGGCCACAGCTGTGCGGGCAGTGCGGCGCTTCGGCGAGTTCCACCTGGCACTCTCCGGCGGCTCCAGCCCCGTGCTCCTGTTCCAGCAGCTGGCCACCCAGCACTACGGCTTCCCCTGGGCCCACACGCACCTGTGGCTGGTGGACGAGCGCTGCGTCCCGCTTCGCGACCCTGAGTCCAACTTTCAGGGTCTGCAGGCTCACCTGCTGCAGCACGTCAGGGTGCCCTACTACAACGTCCACCCCATGCCCGTGCAGCTGCACCAGCGCCTCTGCGCCGAGGAAGACCAGGGTGCCCAGATGTACGCCAGCGAGATCTCGGCCCTGGTGACCAACAGCAGCTTCGACCTGGTGCTGCTGGGCATGGGCACGGACGGGCACACGGCCTCCCTGTTCCCGCAGTCGCCCGCTGGCCTGGAGGGCACACAACCGGTGGTGCTGACCAGGAGCCCCTCCAAGCCACACCAGCGCATGAGCCTGAGCCTGCCGCTCATCAACCGTGCCCACAAGGTGGCCGTCCTGGTCATGGGCCGGATGAAGCGGGAGATCACCATGCTGGTGAGCCGCGTGGGCCACGAGCCCAAGAAGTGGCCCATTTCGGGGGTCCTGCCTAGTTCCGGCCAGCTGGTTTGGTATATGGACTATGAGGCTTTCCTGGGATGACGGTGCCTTTGGTCTTTGCTCACTCCCATGCTTGCTTTCCCCTGTACTATCCCCTTGCCCTGAGTCCTGCCACCTGCCCTGGCCCTCTGGAATCTGATGCCTCAGGGTCAGGACTCCAGAGAGGAGAGGACGAGGCCTTATCCCAGTCCCTCTGACAGTCTGTATCTAGTTGTGGTGAGTAGACAAAGACACAAGGAAGACATGGAGTCTCTGTCTTGAGAAGCTTCCAGTTTGAGTCAGGAGAGAACTGTTCACCCTCTGAACTTACCAGCAGCAGTTACACAATAACACCAGCCAGCACAAAATGGGAGGGTGTGAAGCTCCCAACTTCAGTAGAAATGCAATGGCCAGGGTTAATCAGGGAGGGCTCCCTGGAGGGGGTCATCCTTGAACCTTGAACTGGCTCCTGTGGAAAAAAAGACTATGGATAGTAGTGAGAAGGGGGCATGGGTGTCCATCAGGTACAGAGCCCACGTGAAGCAGGTGCTAGAAACTGTCCGGAGACCTTGAGTTGGCCGTTTCTTCCATCCCTCCCCTTCTTCCTGAGCCTCTGGCATTTAGCCTCCCGTCCTTCCCTCTTTGTGGCTGCCTCTCCTGCTCTCTCTGGGTTCCCTTCTCTGTCTGCCTGATGTCCCCCAGATGAAGGACCGCAGCAGTAACACAGCAACAAACACTAGGAAGTTAAAAGGTCTCAGAAATCTTGCAATTGTCGTTTGGAGCTCACTTTCTCAGTAGATGAACTTGCGTGAGGGGAGGCCCCCTGCCCACTCTCCGTTCTGTAGCCAACCTCCTTCATGATACGCTGTGAGCATAGATGATTCGGCCATTCCAGGAATCCCTTGAGACGCCATAGGGTCCTTTACACCTCAGGACACTTCCGGTGGGCGTTTCCACTCGCAGTATACCCTCTTTACCACGAAAGAGCCGGTTAAGTGTGTACGATGGAGACGCGTCCTTTGTGGGGAGAGAGGTGATGGAAATGGTCCAGACCACCCAGGTGCTCTGATCTGACCAGACAGGAGCCGGGTCTCCTCCACGGGGTGGCTACGGCTCCCACATGGCGCGGGCTGCCCACGGGCTTCTCAGGGACTTGACCGGTTTGCAGCCCACCCTCCTCACACTACCTCTCGGGGGCATGGAGTCCGCTTGCTGTCTGCTGGCCCC